>SJYV01013236.1:147214-211118 GCA_006410875.1 Neotragus pygmaeus | reverse complement strand
GTGTGTGTGTGTGTGTGTGTGTGTGTGTGTGCGTGCACGTGCTTAATCACTCAGTCATGTCTGACTCTTTGTGACTCCATGGCCTGTAACCCGCCAGGCTTCTCTGTCTATGGGGGTTCTCCAGACAAAAGTATTGGAGTGGGTGCCATGCCCTCCTGTAGGGGATCTTCCCAACCCAGGGATCGAACCCAGGTCTCCCACACCGCAGGTAGATTCTTTACCATCTGAGCCACCAGGGAAGCACCTTAGTGCACTACAGGCGTCCAACTAAGTGATGCTCTTAGCTTCCCTATACAACCGTCAGCCTCCTGGACTTGGTGATCACCTTGGTAAAAAGGTAAAGCTGCTAGTGTTCACTGCAGGAACTTCTTCTGCACCTAATACACTCCCAGTGCCTATCCAGGAGGTCACACATTTGTTGGAGGTTTAGCTAGTTGCTCGTCTAGTGGGTACAGAGCTGTGGATCATGGCCCTGATATAAGGCCCCCGAAAAGGAGACTCCATATCCCCCCATACCCAAGCTCTCATCCTGGTGGTCAGTCAGAAGGGCCTGGGTTTGACAAAGCTTAAATATTTTCTTTATTCATCTACACATTCATTGAGTCTTTCCTGCTGGCTCAGACAGTAAAGAATCTGCCAGTAATGTGGGAGATGTGGGTTTGGTCCCTGGGTTGTCAGAGCAGCCCAAATAATTGTTTGAAGTATCATCTCTGACCTTTTGCTGGGAGGTCCCCTAATACTGAGTCAAGGGACAGAGGACCAAGGAGGAAGAAGTCAAGAGAACAGGTCGTCCTTCTAAGGGTTTGAGTTCCAGATCACCTTCCTTCTTTACAGACTAATCCTGATTATTTCTCTGTAGCCAGTGTCCCCCTCAACCGCCTTCACACAGCAATTCTGACCATGTCCTGGCCAAAACTTGTCATTTTTCTCGTTGTCCTTAGGATAATGTTTAAAATGAAAGTGGCCTACAAGAGTCGTGCCATATTATTGCCATATTGCCCCCCAAGCCACCGAATCCTTCCCCACCAACACTGTACATCACAGAAGCTAGAGGTGCCCTGCAGCTGGAGTGTGCTGTGTCTGAGGTGGAGCGGCCAGTCATGTCCATCTGTCTCTTCCTGTTTCTGCTAAGACCTCTGAGAAACTTCCTTCTCTGCTCTTCTGCTTCTTTTCCCTATACCCCACCACTGCCAACTCCCTTTTGCCCCTCCGTTGTGCTCCCTCAGCATCTTATGTGACTATTTTCCACTGGGCCTTGCCCACTTCCTACCTCCTGGAGCACTTAACCAATGTGCTATGACTGTATTTAACCTGTGGCTGTATTTGCCCTTGAACTTGTCTGTCTGCATTTTTCCTACCCTCAGACCCACACCCAGGACAGACTTAGGCATGTGACTGGTATTTTAATAAGCTGTGAAAATGATTGTGCTACCTCTGTCTTCCTTCTTCCCTGCTGTTCCTTCTTCCCTAGAGGAATCTTAACCTAGTGACTGCTTTCACTTCTTTTATTTCAGCAGAAGATTATTCTGCCCATTTCCTCTGAGGATTTTGTGTCTATCTCTTAGGCCATACACCCCCCTCTTCACTGGTGCTCACACATATGCCATACAAGTGAGAAGCCCTGCTCTGATAGTGTGAGGTTCTGCTGCTGTTCAGATAAGTAGGAGGAGGGTGGAGGACTTTAGGTCAAACTCTAGAGGCCAGGGAGTATGGGCAGAGTTAGGAGCCCAGCCTTGGAGCATCTGCATCCAGATGTCCACATGTGTGTGCTCAGAAGCAGCAGTTAAAAAAAAAAAAAAGTGAATCACTAAAGTGCAAACTGACTGCAAAGGGCCTAGAACCCAATATTCAGGATTGATTTTGTATATACTGCTGCTGCTACTGCTGCTAAGTCACTTCAGTTGTGTCTGACTCTGTGTGACCCCATAGATGGCAGCCGACCAGGCTCCCAGGCCTTGGGATTCTCCAGGCAAGAACACTGGAGTAAGTTGCCATTTCCTTCGCCAATGGGTGAAAGTGAAGTTGCTCAGTCGTATCCGACTCTTAGCGACCCCATGGACTGCAGCCTACCAGGCTCCTCCGCCCATGGGATTTTCCAGGCAAGAGTACTGGAGTGGGGTGCCATTGCCTTCTCCATTTGTATACACTAGCCTCTGATAATTTTAGGTACAAAAGTCATTCGAAAGCTAAGTCTGCTTGCAGACTAAAGAACAGAACTAGAGAACAGATCAGAGAAGATGAATAGAGCAAAGTGGAAAAAGCNAAAGCTGAAACTCCTACTTTGGCCACCTCATGTGAAGAGTTGACTCATTGGAAAGGACTCTGATGCTGGGAGGGATTGGGGGCAGGAGGAGAAGGGGACTACAGAGAATGAGATGGCTGGATGGCATCACCAACTCGATGGACATGACCTCCAGGAGTTGGTCGATGGACATGACCTCCGGGAGTTGGTGATGGCCACGGAGGCCTAGTGTGCTGTGATTCATGGGGTCACAAAGAGTTGGACATGATTGAGCGACTGAACTGAACTGAACTGAATGGAAAGAAAAAATAACTAACCTAAAATTGACCCTTTTGCAAGTTACATAAAACCTAAAATCAAACCCAAAGCAAACAAAAGAAAGAAAACATAAAGATCTGAGCAGAAATCAACAAAACCACATATTGTATCTCTAATTAGATCAGTACAATGCATAAATCTCTAGGGCAGGGGTGAAAAGACAATTACAAACTATGAAAATCGGGAATGAAAAAATGGAATTTAACCATTGATCCCAAAGTAATTACAAGGATAATAAAAAATCTTATGAACAACTCTATATCCATTCATTCAACCACCTTGGTGATGTAGAGCCATTACTCAAAATACACAAGCTATCAACAAATACTGAAGAATTTCAGATGGCATAGAAATTTCAGTTCTAGAAATTCTATTCAGTTATTTTTATATCTTACATCCCTCTCATTATGTTATTTTTCTACTTGGAATAGCTTTTGAAAACTCCCTTTCTCTTAATTCTATCAGATCTTCCCTCCCCCCTCGCCCCCCCCCTCTCTTGTCTGTGAGNAGCCGAGGGCAGCACACAGCCTGGACCTGGGGAGATGGCGACCGTGGCACACAGCCCGGACCTTGGAACAGGGCAACTGTGGCACACAGCCTGGACCTCTGCAGAAGGCTACCTCGGCACACAGCCCGGACCTCGGAACAAGACGACCATGGCACACAGCACCGATCTCAGAAGATGCACACCGTGGCACACAGACTGGACATCGGAGCAGGGAAACCGTGGCACACAGCCCGGACCTCAGCGCAAAGCACCGCGGCACACATCCCGGACCTTGGCACAAGGCTAACATGGCACACAGCCTGAAACTCGGCGCCGTGCGACCGTGTAACACAGCCCAGTGCTTAGAGAAATGGCGACTGCAGCACATAGCCCAGACCTCGGCTCAAGGCTACTGCGGCACACAGCCCAGAACTCGGTTCAAGCCTACTGTGGCACACAGACTGGAACTCAGCAGAGGGGGACTGTGGCACAAAGCCTAATCCTCAGTGAAAGGAGACCGTTGCACACAGATCGGAAATCTGTGCAGGGCGACCGGGGTACAGAGCTCGGAACTCATCGCTAGCCTACCGTGGAACACAGCCTGGACCTCAACACAGGGCAACCATGGCAAACAGGATGGAACACGTCTCCAGCCGATGGCGGAGAACAGCCCGGACCTTGGCACAGGGCAACCGTGGCACACAGGTCGGACCTCGGTGCAGGGAGACCGCAGCACAGAGCAAGGACCTCGACTCAGTGTGACCGCCACACACAGCCCGAACCTCAGTGAAGGGCGACCACGGCACACAGCCCAATAATCAGTGTAACCCGACCAATGCACAGAGCTTGGAACTCGTCGCTAGTCAACCACGGAAAACAGCCCGGACCTCCGCACTGGGCGACCGTGGCAAACAGGCCATACCATGGTGCAGGGCGACTGGCATGCAACCCAGACCTCGGTGCAGGGCCACAGCGGCACACAGCCTGAAATTCAGTGAAGGGTGACTGTGGCACACAGCTCGGAAATTATCGCCAGCCAACCACGGAACATAGCCCGGACCTCGGTGCAGGGTGACCGTGGCACACAGCCCGAACATCGGCACAGGGCTACCGCAGCACACAGACCAAAAGTCTGTTAAGTGTGACAGTAGCACACAGCCAAGAAATCTGTGCAGGGTGACAGTGGCACAGAGCCCAGAACTCATCGCTAGCCAATGGCAGAACACAGCTCGGATCTCGGCGCAACGAGACAACAGCAAACAGGCTGGACCTTGTCGCAGGGCGACCAAGGCACACAGCCTGGACCTCGACAAAGGGCGTCCGAGGCACCCAGCCTGAAACTCAGTGAAGGGTGACCACCTCACACGGCCTGGAATTCGTTATTAGCCGACCGTGGAACACAGTCTGGAACTCGGAGACGGGTGACCGTGGCACACAGGCCGGACCTTGGCACAGGGCGACCATGGCACATAGGGCAGACCTCGGCGCAGGGCATCTGTGGAACACAGGCCAGACTTCGGCTCAGGGCGACCGCGGCTCACAGCCCGGACCTCAGCACAGGGGGACCATGGTCACAGCCCGGACCCTGGAGAGGGCTACCGCGGCACACAGCCCAGACCTTGGCAAAGAGGAACCACGGCACAGAGCCCAGAACAGGTGGCAATCCGAGATCAGCACACAGCCTGGACCTGGGGAGATGGTGACCGTGGCACACAGCCCGGACCTCGGAACAGGGCGACCGCAGCACACAGCCCGGACCTCTGCAGAAGGCTACCTCGGCACACAGCCCGGACCTCAGAACAGGGCGACCGCGGCACACNGGGACTCTCAAGAGTCTTCTCCAACACCACAGTTCAAAAGCATCAATTCTTCTGTGCTCAGCTTTCTTTATAGTTCAACTCTCACATCCATACATGACTACTGGGAAAACCAT
This sequence comes from Neotragus pygmaeus, assembly GCA_006410875.1. Lineage (NCBI taxonomy): Eukaryota > Metazoa > Chordata > Mammalia > Artiodactyla > Bovidae > Neotragus > Neotragus pygmaeus. The sequence continues at coordinate 206,138 of SJYV01013236.1, read as the reverse complement.
AGCCTTGACTAGACAGACCTTTGTTGGCAATGTAATGTCTCTGCTTTTTAATATGCTGTTTAGGTTGGTCATAACTTTCCTTCCAAGGAGCAAACATCTTTTAATTTCATGGCTGTAATGACCATCCACAGTGATGACATTACATTACAGAATGACATTACATTCTGTATGTAACATACATTACAGAAATGACATTACCTTAAGGAATTCATATGCTCTTTCCAATATGTGGAACAAGTACTTTCTTTAACACTTCATTCCTGGGTTGGCCTGCTGAGTGTATTTTAATAAATACTCGTCACTATGACCATCTGTATGCTTGTGCACCATTCATTACTTCATTCATTGATCACCTCCTATGAACCAGTCACTATATTCGATCCTGGGGACATGACCAGGCCCTTTCATCTCCTAACACACAGTCTAAAGAGAAGGATAGTTAGGCTGCAATGCTCTAGAGGCGCTCACAGAGGAATGGGAGCATGGTGGGGATGGGGCGGGACTAGCTCCGTTTTCCCACATTAAGAAGAGAGGGAAAGCACTCTAGGCACAGGAAAGGGTGCTGCAAGGTCTGGAGCAGCAAAAGCAAATGGAGGTTTTGAGGCACCATGTGTGGCTAGGGTCTAGACAGCAGCCCTTCTCAGACTCAAGGGGGCAGACAAATCACTGGTGGGTTTGTTAAGACCAGATTTGGATTCAGTAGATGTGGAGAGGGGCTGAGGTTCTACGTCCCTAGCCAGTTTCCATGAGTTGCATGGGGCTTGTAGGACACTGGCCTGGGAGGAATAAGGCAGTTTCAGGTGGACATCTTCTTCTGATTTCTTTCAAAAAAGACAAGAATGCTACTTATTTAGAGTTAATGTCTCCTGGAAGGAAAATGGGCTTCCCTAGTGGCTCAGATGGTAAGAATCTGCCTGCAATTGGGAGAGCTGGGCTCGATCCCTGGGTTGGGAAGATGCCCTGGCGAAGGGCATGGCAACCCACTCCAGTATTCTTGCCTGGAGAATCCCCATGGACAGAGGAGNATGGGCTTCCCTAGTGGCTCAGATGGTAAGAATCTGCCTGCAATTGGGAGAGCTGGGCTCGATCCCTGGGTTGGGAAGATGCCCTGGCGAAGGGCATGGCAACCCACTCCAGTATTCTTGCCTGGAGAATCCCCATGGACAGAGGAGTCTGGCGGGCTGCAGTCTATGGGGTCACAAAGAGTACGACATGATTGAGCAACTAAGCACACACAGAAGGAAAATAAGAAGTGCTTCACTTGCTTATTCCCTAAGTGTAAGGATATACTTCTGCATGGCTTGGATTCTAGGACAGACCTAATCTTTAGTTTTGGCCTTTCTAGCTCTCTCCTGCACCCCAGACTCCCACTGTTAACTAGGAGACCAGTCACAGGGGAGGTATCACCCACACCATGTGCTTCCCACACCCCCTTTCAGCTTCTTCACCAAGCATGTGACGTGCCAAGCTCCAGAGACTCTGCGCTACTAGCCAGTGACAGCGACGTGCACTGTTACCTTTAACCTTCTGACAAGGGATCTCTTGATTTGATCTATACTGAATACAGTAAAGACTCATTGATTTAGGCTCTATCCACTTGAAATGGGTGATAACATCCTTCAGCAATACGTGAACCGTGAACTTCCAGATGTTCAAGCTGGTTTTAGAAAAGGCAGAGGAACCAGANGAGTCCATTGGACCTGTCTCTTATACACATCTAGATGTGTATAAGAGACAGTACATGACTACTGGAAAACAACAGCTTTAACTAGATGGACCTTTGTCAGCAAAGTAATGTCTCTGCTTTTTAATATTCTGTCTAGGTTGATCACAGCTTTCCTTCCAAGGAGTAAGCGTCTTTAATTTCATGGCTGCAGTCACCATCTGCAGTGATTTTGGAGCCCAGAAGAATAAAGTCAGCCACTGTTTCCCCATATATTTGCCATGAAGTGATGGAACTGGATGCCATGATCTTAGTTTTCTGAATGCTGAGTTTTAAGCCAACTTTTTCACTCTGTTCTTTCACTTTCATCAAGAGGCTCTTAAGTTCTTTGCTTTCTGCCATAAGGGGCATGTCATCTGCATATCTGAGGTCATTGCTATTTGTCCTAGCAATCTTGATTCCAGCTTGTGCAAATTTGGAAAACTCAGCAGTGGCCACAGGACTGGAAAAGGTCAGTTTTCATTCCAATCACAAAGAAAGGCAATGCCAAAGAATGCTCAAACTACTGCACAATTGCACTCATCTCACACACTAGCAAAGAAATGCTCAAAATTCTCCATGCCAGACTTCAGCAATAGATGAATCATGACTTCCAGATGTTCAAGTTGGTTTTAGAAAAGGAAAGAGAACCGGAGATCAAATGCCAACATCTGATGGATGGAAAATTAGAGATACCAAGGGAACATTTCATGCTAAGACGGGCTCGATAAAGGACAGAAATGGTACGGACCTAACAGAAGCAGAGGATATTAGGAAGAGGTGGCAAGAATACACAGAAGAACTGTACAAAAAAGATCGTCACGACCCGAATAATCACGATGGTGTGATCACTCATCTAGAGCCAGACATCCTGGAATGTGAAGTCAANTAGATGTTTTTCTGGAACTCTTTTGCTTTTTTGATGATCCAGAGGATGTTGGCAATTTGATCTCTGGTTCGTTCCTCTGCCTTTTCTCAATCCACCTTGAACATCTGGAAGTTCATGGTTCACATACTGTTGAAGTCTAGCTTGGAGAATTTTGAGCATTATTTTGCTAGTCTGCTACTTTGCTACAATTACCACACAGTTGCACTCATGTCACACAGTAGCAAAGTAATGGTCAAAATCTCCAAGCCAGGCTTCAACAGTGAATGCTTAGGAGCACCTGAAATACTTATTTTTGGTTAGGTAAAATTTAAGTGAATATGTTAAGAAACAAAATTCAAGTGAATAAATTTTAAAGATCTCACTGGCTTTATTCAACAATTCATTCATGGGAAGCAGCCAGTCTAGCAGACAGAATGGCGCTCTGAGGAGTTGTACTTTTATAGGCAGAACGGAGCAGAACCAAGAAAGTTACACTAGACAAAAAAGTGGAGTGGTTACTGCAAAATCACTTTCCCTTAGGGGAAATTCACCTGCTCTGTCACACAGATTACCTAACTAGTGCTGATCAGGTGCTTCCTGGTTTAAGATTTCATTTCTGTGAGAGTAGAAACTGTAGCAGTCTTTGGTGACATGAGGCTTTAGCATAAGGGACTCCATGTTGGACCTGTTGTCTTGTTTTTAATAGTTAGCTGTGGGTTTTAGAGTTACAAATGTGGTAGAAAGCTGACTTGTTAAAGCTTGCAGCTGCTCTTTCATAGTCTGGAATGTACCTCACCATCATTCTTAGCAGTGAGATGCAAATGAAGAAGTAAGATACCAGTATAACAGTTAAGCAAGTATTTGTGTCCCACTGGTTTTTGTTTTCTTCGTTTAACTCTAGGGATTTTTTTTTTTTTTTTTAAATAATCTGTGTTTCCTGAGGTTTTGAATTTGCCTAGCAATTACTGGCAAAGATAAGAAAGATAATGAGCTGAACGGTTGGAATTTGACACAAGAATAATGGTTTTCTTTATTTACATTTGCATGATTTTGAAAAGAACCAAGATTTCTTTTATTTATCTTCTACTTCTTGTTCTTTTCCCTTTGTAAAACTCCGTATGTTACTGGACTATTCTGAAATCCAAAATCTTCTGAAAAGTTTTCTTCTATTGATACTTCTATGGTTTCTCTCTCATTTTATCTCTTGTTCCTCCACTGAGAGCACTTGGGTTTTAGTGTTGTGCACTCCTACATGTAAAGGGAAACCTCCTTGGAATATTGCTTTTCTGTGATTAAGAAAGGGTAGAATTTTGTCTTTCTTAGAGTTCTTTACCTCTATGTCAATACCATGAATGTTTTGCGACAGTCCGTTAAAACTGAGTCATGTAGACTCCATGAGTATTTATATTGAATTGAATCTATTATATTATTAATTGAATCTATAAAGATGTTACTGAATGATTAGATGAACCCCTGGGGAAGAAAAAACAGTCTCTACCAGGCTTTGTCAGTATGTGATGGGGGCACAGGAGACCTTTCTGTCCTCTAGGCCATATTTTTGTCCTGGTGGTTTTGTCTTCTGTCTTATCCTGATTTTATGGCTGTTGTGATGACAATGTTCAACAGGTAGAACCTGAGGCATGGAGAAATGGTCTTTAAAGCCACTCTTGTGAGGTTAGATAATTTTTTAATGATGTGTGTTCATTTTTTAAATGTATTTGCTGCTTTGATGGTGGATAACAAAATATTGCTCCCATAATTAAACTACTTTACTTTGCTGCATTTGGGGAGAACACAAAAATACAAAATGTTCACATCTTATTCAGGCTTCTCTTGATTTTTGTTTTGGCTTTTACTAAATTTGACTCTTGAGAATACATGTTCTCTGAAGGCCAGGAATGGTTTATTAGACTCACACTCATTTAGTATGGCCCAGTTATATTTTTGTTAAATAGAAATAATCCCAGAAAAATGGCCATTGGAACAAAATCAGCTAACAGAGTAAAATTAAAACAGCATTCAAAAATCATTGGAGATAATTTATTAACATTTGTTAATTTTTTCATCTTAATGAGATCTAGAAGCCTTTTGAAAATTATTTTGTAGCCAGTTTGGCTTCTGAATAGAAAGACTGTAAAGAGTAACTAATAAGTGAAGCAACTGTCACCAAATCTTTTAAAAGCAAAAGAGTTGATATTAGAAAATCCAATTTAGGGTACAAAGTAGAAGGCATTTGTTGGGACACATAGCAACCGTGGGGGGTACTTGCCTAACGTTTGGGATTAATGTGACCCTTTGTGTTTCATTCTGATAGAGATTAAAAAGGTATTCTCACCTTCAAATCTTCCAGTAAGCCTATTTACTGGAGCGGAAAAGGACACGCTGCTTTTGACTGAGCACACAGGAAAACCTCTCATCTATTCCGTCCCTCTCAATTTACATGACCACGAGGAAACTGAAACCTTGGGAGGTTAAGTGACTTGCCCTGGGACAGACAGCTAGCTCGTTCCTACTGGAACTGGAGCCCCTCTATTGGTTACCACAAATGCTTTATTATCTGCTGCCCATTTAATACACAATCCTCTCCTGGTAAATTTTAGCAGCAACTGGTGCTGTCGGCAGTACACTCCTTGATTGCAGGTAATCCCCTCCACAATACCTTTCTTTCAGTGGAGCTGAGTGGTGTGAAGTCAGTGACTGTAGAAGCTCAGGTGGGAACCATCCAGGGAGATCAGTGGGTCTCAATTCACTGGGAAAAAGTCAAACAAGTCAGAAAGATGTCTTGCAAGGCAGTGAAGTACTTACTGTATGTAAACATGGCTGTGTACAGTGACTCCTGAAGTCTGGAAGCCGGGTAATAGCTGTTTATTTCTGAGACTGGAGAAAAGAATCTTTAGGAAAAGAGAAAAAGATAGTATAAAAACAGTTTGTTTTTTTTTTAAATAGATCATTGGTTTGCTAAATTTTTTTTTTTAATTAAAAGATAATTGCTTTACAGAATTTTGATTTCTGGCAAACATCAACATGAATCAGCCATAGGAGTATGCTTTTTTGGGGGGACCACAGATATACATTTAACTGTATGAAAAAAGGACATTTNTTGGTTTGCTAAATTTTTTTTTTTAATTAAAAGATAATTGCTTTACAGAATTTTGATTTCTGGCAAACATCAACATGAATCAGCCATAGGAGTATGCTTTTTTGGGGGGACCACAGATATACATTTAACTGTATGAAAAAAGGACATTTAAGTTTTTGTTTCCCAGACTGTAAAATCTGGAGGAATATTTAAGGGTGACAGAAAATGAAGGATATGTACAAAACTTAGGGAGCCCTTGCTCTAGAAAGCGTATGCAGTGTGGCCATTAGGGAAGACCTCTTGGATTGAGGCACAAACTGTTCTGGATAACTCTAAGGCACTCTGGCCAATTAGAACAGTCTTTTGAGGATGGTAAATCAGGAGCTTTGTAAAAATACCTAATTGTTTACCTAACAACCCAAGTGGAGCTCTAAAAGGACTTAATTATTTGAAGTGGTTAGCTTTTTAAAAACCATCTTTACAGCCTTTGATTATGTTTCTAAAAGTGTTTTGCACTCCTATAGCCCCAGTGCCCTAACAGTTTTATGACTTTATAACACAGTACCTAAAACTATTTACTACTGTTTTCCCTGGTTCTTTCTTTTTTTTTTTTCCCTTGGTTATGAGTGTTCTTAACCAAGATTACCTATTGTTAAACCGAATGTGTTCTCCCAGGCTGCACAGGCAACTGCTCAAATGCAGTCATAATTCTTGTTTGCCCCTGGGCGGTTGCCAGCAGGGAATAAGGCATTATGGGAAGTGGTTTCTTTACCTTCCACAACAGGTGTCTTTGTCAGTGCACCTGATTCAGATACCAGTGTGGAAGCACTGAGTCACTGGAGCCAAGGAAAATATGAAAGCCAGAGAAATTGCTTTCACAGCTAGAAAGTGGTCCTGCGAGATAAATCGGAAGCCTTCTGGTGCTAGCGAATGCACAAAGGAAGTCACAGTGTCTTTTCAAGTACTTCTGAAAAGATAAAAAGGAGTTAAAAAGGTATGAACTGACTGACGCTTTAGTGTACCTCATCTCCTGATGATCATTTAATCTTTACCTGGTTAGTCAGTGTTTAGTGCGGGAAGAATTTTTAAGAAAAATAATGCTTTAAAAGGCACAACTGCCTTGTAGGGGGAAAAGAAAAAGTGAAGTGAAAATGTTTTACCAGCTCCAGCATGGGTCAACACAGTTTGAAGCTGTTTTAATCTTGAGGATTTATTTAAAGTATTGCATTTTCTGTTTAAATAAGCCTATTAGTCTTGCTTCTGTTTGCTGGCAGTAAGGTATTTTCCCCCTTCTGTATATGTAAGTGTGTGTGTGTGTGTGTGTGTGTGCGTGCGTGTGTTTGTAATCCAGAATGCTGTGGTAGTTGCAAAACTCTTCTAATCACATTTAAATAGAACAGGGTACTATTTAAGTAATCATGTTCATCTAGGTGGAAATACTTTGGAAGGACAAGGAAAAATAGGCACTAGAAATNATCCAGAATGCTGTGGTAGTTGCAAAACTCTTCTAATCACATTTAAATAGAACAGGGTACTATTTAAGTAATCATGTTCATCTAGGTGGAAATACTTTGGAAGGACAAGGAAAAATAGGCACTAGAAATTTCATTCCAAGTCTTGTTTTCTGAAAAACAAGCAAACTAAATAACATAATACTGCTATGGGTAATTAGGACTAAACATTGTATTTTATTAAAGATAAACATTCCCAGTTGATTTCTAATTCTAACAAAAATTTCTCATAGTATTGCACTGTCATACTCTAGAAAAAGCAGAGAAGATAATAGCTTAATTAGAAATACTGGCAAAACAACTTCGGGAGGAGCTTTATCTGCCCTCCTCCCTTTTTATTTGCTTAATACTTTTCCCTATGGAATTAGCCTACATTATATTTCCTGGTGATTTAGGCAACCTTGTAATGATAATTTGGACAGTTTTCACATTTTTCATCAGGACATGTTGAGGTTCATTTACTGTCTTCAGCTGTACTTAAAAAGACACTTCTCATAGCTAAGGCACCAATAGTTCATTACTATCTGCTGATTTGGGTAATTAAAAGAAATCTCTAAGCTTAAAAATAGACAAAGAGAACTTTTATCATGGGAGAATAATAATTAGTTTGCAAATGACAACCTTGTGTTGTTTTCAGAATAACAGTGGAAAACTAACTTCTCTCAAAATCAAGAATTCTGTTTAGAATATTTGTTGTTTTCTTAGTGGGAGAAGAGGAAATGGTTATTAACTGATATTGCAGTCTGTTTCATTTTTATATTTTGGTACTTTTTGTTTTTAACAGAAATGCTCAGAGGGGAGAAGGAACCTTTTTTTTTTCTTTCACACTTCTTAAGATAATTAATTACACCAAGAATTCGATAAATTCTGAAAAATTAAATGTTGTCATCTATTTATTTTCTGTGAACATGAAAAAAATAAGCAGTAAGAAAATCTACATCTTCTCCAAGAAGACACATCTTGATATAAGTAATACTGAAGTAAGAAGATAAACTTAAAAAAAATTCTGATTATCAAGAACATAGCATCAATTTTTGTGGTTTTTAGTTTCCTTTTCATTTTTTTTTTTCCATTTTTGCTCTAGAATATTTCCATTTAGGAGACTTTTTTGAAGTTTAAAGAAGATTTCCAAAAACTAAATTTTCCAGCTGCTCTGTTAAGAATACAGAAGGTGTTTATAGTATATACTTCCTCCGTAGATAAGAGACCTCCCTCANAGACCCTGATGCTGGGAAAGATTGTGGGCAGGAGGAGAAGGGGACGACAGAGGATGAGATGGTTGGATGGTATCACCGACTCAATGGAGATGGGTTTGTGTGGACTCTGGTAGTTGGTGATGGACAGGGAGGCCTAGCATGCTATGGTTCATGGTGTCACAAAGAGTCAAACACGACTGAGCAACTGAACTGAACTGAATCTCCTCTTAGAAAATTAGTTTCTCTTATAATTTACCATGATCTTAGTTATACTGGAGGACTACTATTTTGGGTACTAATTCTGAGAGACTCAAATGCACTTACGATACAGCTAATCTTGTCCAGTTCTTTTACTAGCTATAAAGGAGTCAGAGCAGTACTTAAATTTTCAGACTAACTTATTCTTTCTGATCATGACAAGTTCCCTGCTACTAACGTGTACATCAAACACATTGATATTACCTAAAAGGGGCCCAGTTGTCTCAAGAAAGCCATACTTACTTTTCTACCTGTTTTATTTCCCTAAGAATATATATAAATTCCCTAGGAAGTAATCTACTTTTTCCAGGATCATTTAAAAACACTTTTTGATGTCATATTATCCTTAGTTATATCTTCTCACAGTTTCACACTTCTCAAGGCTGCTTGTAGAGCTTGAAGATTGATTTAGGCTAAAAATTCATATAAAGAATGCCCTTGTAAGAATATATTTTTGTTAATCTGGACTCAATTCATGTTTCTTCTTCTCAGATTTATAACTTCACCCTCATAAGATAACCAGAGATGATTTTACAGGAAAAATAATATAATTCTTTGTACTCATATTCTTAAAAAAAAAACAACTATGTTTATAAAAGGAAAATGAGGGAAAAAACCCACACTGAAGCNCCTTCTCTTGGGGGACTGAAAGGTGAAACTAAAGGCTTTCATCACGTAGGCGGTGGTGATGATTTCTTAGACCCCACTTCCGAGGCTGAATTGGAGGAGGAGGCAGCTCACTATGAGGCCGACCGATACGGGAGGGAGCCCCTGGCTCAAAACGCTTATCTTGTGCGCCGGTCTGGTCCACCGTCTTACGTTCCTTTCCCTCCTCCCCCGCTTTCCGCACCAATAGCCTCCCCGCATGTCTTGCCATCCTCATTAGTTCAAGAGCTCGTTCAGACTAAGTCGTCACTGCAGACGCAAATTGAGGGACTCAAACAGGTCCTCTCATTGCAGCATGAATTGTCTGACTTGTCTCTCCAGATTCATGACATGCAAAAAACATTAACTACCCTTTCCGCGGCTCCCAAATCAGACAAGACCAAAAAACAAAAGCGGCTAGCTTTCCCAGTTATGACTCGGGCTAGGGCTAGAAGGGGTNACAGGGAGGCCTGGCATGCTGCAGTTCATGGGGTCGCAAAGAGTTGGACACGACTGAGCAACTGAACTGACTGAATTTACTTGTCTAGTCATCTCTTCCTAAACAGAACATAGTTTGATCATGAAGCTGTGATTATTAGATGATGAAAGCATTTTAAAAGATTTCAAGTCAATTCATAAGGCTTTAGAGACATCTATTTATATAATCATCCACTTTTTCTGTATGTAATCCACTTTCTTCTGTAATTTGTTCACTTCCTTAAAAGCTCTAATAGACAACACCACTGACTGGTTTCTCGTGTTGCTGTAAAGAACAACAATAAAAGGGACAGCAAATATTTATTAAGAGCTATAAAATTTTTCAGACATTTGCAATTAATGTGAAGAATCAAAAAATTAAAAACAATTAAAAAAATTGTATTACTGGATTTGAGCAAAATGCATCCATTACAAGAAGGTCCCTGTACTTGTGTGTAAAATGACAAGTCTTGAACTCTGCCATGAAGCTCTATTGTAAGGGTTGAGAAGAAATTAGAAATAGTAGAACACCCTCCCCTCAGAGGACACTAATGAATTAATCTGCAGAATATTTATAACAAACCTTTGTGAAGTTAAAGTTCAAGACTATCATCACAAATCGTTTACCTGATTATACATCTATATGCACCTGTTAAAATAAGGGAATCCCTTTGGTTTTTCAACTGGATTAATAAAATATTGAAATATATTTAAGTGACATCATTCTGCTAAACCACTAAGGTATTTTAACTCTTAATATAACTCTATTGACTTATGCAGTTAAAGAGTCTCCTCTTTCCTTATAGATCTATCATTTTTTATAGATGACTTTTCCTTTAGCTATAACATAATCAATTAATTCATGATGGCCTCCAAACTGGTAAATCAAATGCTCCCATCTAGAAAGAAACGAAACATTAATGGATACAAGTCAAAATGATTATTTTGTCAATAAATGCTAATTTTAAAATACATTCTCTAAAAATTTATGTATACTTGGTAGTTAATATTTGGGCTTTTAAAAAAGATAGAGTACCATGATAATCAGTCTATGATAAATCAAATATTGTTTAATGATATTAAATATCTGATCTTAAAATATTTGATTCAGTTAAATGACACATAAATGGTAACATTAGCATTACTTTCCATGAGACAATGGCTTATGATCCTCAAGAGTAGAATTATGGAGCCACCCTCTTTGGTTGAACATGAGGTCCAAGGGCTAGGCGAGACTTGCTAATGTCCAGACACCATAGAATTCACAACTTTAAGATTTATAACAATAAGACTCAAATTGTTACATTGGAGGTCCACGAGGCAGCAGACTGTGGGTGAATAGTACAAAACCAGAGGCAGAATAACTGAAGCAAAGCTTTTGGGATGCAGTAGAAATGAGAAGTCAGAGAGGTAATGAATTAGAACCAGGGTGACAAGCTAGAGTTGTGACCTGCATGGCTCAGCACAAGCAGAAAAGGTCAGAACACAAGAAGAAAAACAAAGACTCATGTCAAAAAGCAGCACAAGTCCAAGGTCCAGGTAAACAGAGCAGAAAACCAGAGATCTATGAAAGAGGTAAGACAGGTGAAGAGACCAGAAAAGTTGGTCTACCCTGCAGTTTAGGACCTGGAGGGTGACTTTTTGCTTAGAAAAGGGTGACGATAAGACTGGGTAGCTTCTCTGAGCTTACACAGAGCCTGACATGAATCATCAGTGGAAAAGAGTTTTAAGCAAGTCTTCATATGACGGTGGGCATACAATAAAATGGGGCTTCCCCAGTGGCTCAGACAGTAAAGAATCTGCCTGCAGTGCAGGAGCCCTGGGTTCAGTCCCTGGTCAGGAAGATTCCCTGGAGAAGGGAATGGTGNATGAAAGAGGTAAGACAGGTGAAGAGACCAGAAAAGTTGGTCTACCCTGCAGTTTAGGACCTGGAGGGTGACTTTTTGCTTAGAAAAGGGTGACGATAAGACTGGGTAGCTTCTCTGAGCTTACACAGAGCCTGACATGAATCATCAGTGGAAAAGAGTTTTAAGCAAGTCTTCATATGACGGTGGGCATACAATAAAATGGGGCTTCCCCAGTGGCTCAGACAGTAAAGAATCTGCCTGCAGTGCAGGAGCCCTGGGTTCAGTCCCTGGTCAGGAAGATTCCCTGGAGAAGGGAATGGTGACCCACTCCAGTATTCTTGCCTGGAGAATCCCATGGACAGAGGAGTCTGGTGGGCTACAGTCCATGGGGTCGCAAAGAGTTGGACACAACTAAGCTACTAACGCTTTTATTTTCATGCAATAAAATGGCTTACTTGGGAGAACACTCACCTGGGTGAATTGATGATAATGAGATCTCCCTGCTTGCCAACTTCCAAAGATCCCTGTGTGTGGGATTTTCCCAGGGCATAAGCGGCATTGATGGTGGCAGCGGCCAAAGCCTCGGGCATGGACATTCTCATGTTTACACACGCCAGATGCATGACCATTGGCTAAGACGGGAAGAGAAAAGCTTTGGAGAAAAGCAACTAGACAACTGCCACCTCGAACATTTCTCAACAAAGCACAACAAATAATGATAGATAAATGCCCAAGTGGAGCAGGCTGAATTAACATGAGAAAAATTTTTTAAAGATTCTTATGCTTTGGGAAAGATTTCTTTATTACAGAGATTACTTACCACCCACCCCATATGTATTTAATATTTATTTATTACTTTTCAAGGGTCTTCCCTGGTGGCTCAGTGGTAAAGAATCCGCCTGCCAATGCAGGAGATGCGGGTTTGATCCCTGGGTCAGGAAGACGCCCTGGAGAAGGAAATGGCAATGCACTCCAGTATTCCTGCCTGGAAAATTTCATGGACAGAGGAGGCTGGTGGGCTACAGTCCATGGGGTCGCAGAAAGAGTTGAACGCTAGCATGAACACTACTTTTCAAGGTCACTTACTGTCATAGGAAGCTCACCTCCATATCTACTTACTAAAACTTCTTTGAGATTATTCAATTCTGAGGGGGAGAATAGGTTATTGTAAAACCACAATGCCCAAGGCTGCATCAAAGCATAATAGACCCTTCCCTCCTCTCCCTAAACCTGGAGGCATTCAAGAGGCACAGAAATACGCAATTATACTGCTATCTACACATTCTTTTTCCTGTTTCACTGGAAGACATTTTTAGATCTTTGATACATTTTACCAGTTAGTGAAATGGTTTTAAATTATTTATATGCTTGGAAAAAGTTTCATTCTGCTCAGAAAGGCATGTTAAAAATAATTACCATTGAAAAACAATATGCATTAGGGTTAAAATCGCTGCCCAGGGCGACTATTACTCCTTCATCTAACATTTTCCTGGCTCGAGGTTGCTTCAGTCTAAAGAGAAGGGGGAAGAAAGATATCAGTCTCGAGAAGTGGAAATTTTGAAGAATAGGTGTTCAGAATTGAAGCAGACTGGCGTGCTGTGGTTCATGGGGTCGCAAAGAGTCGGACACTACTTAGCAACTGAATAACAACAATAAGATAGCCAACTCCTCCGTGTTCTGGAAGAAGAAACAGAAATTCAAGATTAAGTGACTAGTGGTGGGATCTAGCATAACCCCAGGACTCCTGATTTTTATCATCCTGCTTTTGAAATCACTTGGGTATGACGAACTTCTTTAATTGGGGATTATCACGACAATCACTACGCTGAGAGATTCTTGTGAAGAAAGAAAAATATAACTGAAAACTGTTTTCAAACATAATACATTTTTTGGAATTCCCAAATATAAATAACAAGGATTAAATAATGCTTTTAAAGTGAATTTTCATTTTGCAACTTTAAAATTCATACCTCTCCCTTTCCTTTTTGGAAGGTGGGGGTCTCAAACATTTTTGTAGGTTCTTTAAAATTCATCTGAAGGCACAATAATCTAAGGTGTACAATATTTGTGCTTACTCCTGGACTGGGTATTTCCCTGATCTCCTTGATCAAATACAATTTAGTCTTTAGGACATGGCTCAAAAGTTATATCAAAGATAAACAAAACTGGACACTAGTTAATATGGTGAGGACAGATTTAATTCAGTAATAACTATTGCAAAAGAGAAGAGTCCAGTGTGAACTGAACTTTGCTTTGTGCAGGGTAACTGGATGTTTTTTAAAAGGATGAATGGAGGACTTCTCTGGTGGCTCAGTGGATGGGAGCCTACCTGCCAGTGCAGGGAACACCAGTCCAAGCCCTGGTCTGGTAGGATTTCACATGCTGCAGGGCAACAAAGCCTGTGCGCCACAACTTCTGAGCCCATGCTCAGAGCCCTCAAACCACAATTACTGAGCCCATGCGCTCCAAATACTGAAGCCCGTGCACCTAGAGCCTGTGCTCTGCAACAAGAGGCCTCTCACTGCAATGAGAAGCCTCTGCACTGCAACGAAGTAGTCCCTGCTTACCACAACGAGAGAAAGACTCAACCCATGGAAGGCACACAGCCAAACCCCTGGGGAGATGCCACAAAATATACTTAGACATCTCCTCTTTCCTCTCACTTGTAGGATTTATGAGGATAATGGTCCCCATTTACATCATCTTAGAAAACAACTCACTCGGATTCAGAATATTTCTAACATCTTATATGTGTTTTTTAAAGTATAAAGCCTCTTTTCTAAGTATAAAAGTAACGTATATTGATTTTTTAATTGGAAAAATTCCAGGAATGAGGAAGAAAGTAAAATAAAGCTCCATGCTCCCCAGTAATCCCATTACTCAAATGAAATTTGGGTCTAAGCTCCTTCCTTGGGGTCATTCATTATGAACATCACATCACACATCACACCACACAACTGGCATCTTCCATGAGCTAAGTTTTCCTGATCTGCATTTTAAAGGGGATTTGTCAGGGTGATGAAGTAATATTTGGGCACCTGGGAAGTCTGTGCCTTTATAGCTTATACTTGCAGCTCCTGTGTGGAGAGGGAAAACACCTCACCTCAGCATGTAGGCCGTGGTGGGCAGGAGGACAGCACAGCACCTGGCCGTTGCCATGGCAGCGATGCCTTCATCACTCACTTCTTCCAGGTGACTGATGGCCTGGGCTCCCAGTTCCACCCCAAGCTAAGCAGAATGGACAGAGAAAGAGGGGTTTCACCCACAGCAACAACGAATCAGTAAAGTGCCAGTATATGGTTTTTCCTACAAAAATAAACAATACTCTATTATTGCCAACTACCTCTTGTGAGCACAAGCCTCCAAGTGGGTAAAGGGTTCATGGTGGACATTCATTTGAAAATTTAGCTAGCATGCTACTTCAAAAACTATTCTTACACACAAATGCTTACCAAGATCTTCAAACATTTGCTATAAGAGAAAATTTTATGAATCTTATGAATCAAAATAAAACATTGACTAATCCTGGTAGTAAAATCTGATTGTTATACATCATAAAAATACAAGAAAGGTACCTGGAATGCCATTGCACTCAGAGAAAACAGATCAGGTGAGAAAACAGACTAGGAGTGTGGAATCATTTGTATAATTTGAACATATCTTCTTTTTTTGGCCACACCTCACAGCTTTTGGGGTCTTAATTCCTGGGCCTAACTTGGGCCCCTGGCAGTGGATGCGTAGAGACTTAACCACTGGACCACCAGGGAAGTCCCTAGATTATCTTCTTGAATTTGGCTTTCCTCCAGATGAAAAGTTTATGCTAGGTTGTTAGAAGACAACTAAGAAGAGGTAATGCTAAGAATGTATTAAGGTGGATTATTTCTCAACTTGACAAATTCTGACATGTGCGCATGTGCAAAGTGCCCCAGGCTGAAAGGTGACATGATGAGCATCCCAAGGAAAGAAGACTGATAACTTCTGGCATTCCACTGTGAGCCAGGGAGGCTGCAATGCCCACACCTGGGCAGGGAAGAAGAGCCCCCCATCAGCATCTGGCTCAGGTTGATGAGCACTGGAATTGGGGCTCTGGGGGCTTGTGGACAGTGCAGACGATGCTCCCCAAGGCAGGTTCCCTTTTGATCTTAGAATCATCCTCAATTTTTCCAAACTTGGTTTGCTCATCCAGGGAATTATCAACTTCTATTGATTTAATTCACATTTAATTCACAGTCACTCTCTCCAGCCCAAAGTATCTTGTTGCCCACCCAGTTCTCATTCATTTAACAAATATTTACTTTCTAAAGACCATTTGTACTCTAGGCACTGTGTTAACCTCCAGGAAATAAGGCTGGGTAAGATCAGAATGACTGAGTGACTAAGCGTGTGCACACACACAGAAACACAAACACAAGAAGACATGGGTGTGGTCCTCAATGTATTCATGTCCAGTAGGGATCACAGAGGAGATTTTAAACAGTGGAACAAGGACAGGGAGGGGCTATAACCCACACTTGGAGAGGTTTGGGAAGGTTCCCATTGAAGTAGTCACTCAGATGAAACCTGGAGGGGATTTTGAATCTCTTCCAAGTATGAATAAATGAATCTGGGAAAGAGTTAACAATTTGAAAATTATCCTGTCGCTATTAAGGCATGCTCTACTAAGATTTGTCTGAATGCTGCCACAGAAAAACTCTAGAAGCTTCATGTGAAATTAAGAGACTGTGCTAGGGTGACTTCGAGTGACAATCAAAACAGGTTGTGAATTTAGTAAATGATATCACAAAGGTTTTTTTTTCCTACTAGTATCACCAGGAGGAGATAATAAAAGTAAATGATCGGCAAAGAAGGATTCCAAAGCTTAACAGACCAAACTACACATATTTCTAACAAATTTCTCTATCTTTTCAGAAAGTCATTCCTTCCTTTGAAGAAACTTGTTGAGTTTTCCATAGCACGATTGCTGACGAAAGAAGAGCAAAAGAATCACCATACCTCAGCAGCCTTCATGGGGTGGAGTTCATCCCCATGGAAGTTAATCTGTAACCCTATATTTTTCCCACTTTGAAGAATTCTTCTGGTGGAATCAAGATCAAAGACACCCTTTTCACAGAACACATCTATATTGTCAACGTGTATTTCCCCATTTCTGCCAAGTTCCTTCAGCCTTGGGAGGTGGTTTTTGATGATGTCATCAGTGGCCTCAGAAGCAGTTTTTCCTCTGAGAGAAGAAAAGGAGATCACCACAGGGAAGTTTAAAAAAAATAATGATAATAATTTGTTGGAGAAAGGGCTCTTTGGTACTTGGAGAACCTGAGAAACTATAGATATGTGACCCTGAGCCTCAAAAACGTAAAGAAAAAGTCAAAGCTATAACTCAGGACTCTTAACAGTTGGGACAAGCCTGCCTAACAGAGGTATTGACAAGACTTCTGGATACACCGGCCCTAGAGGCAGACAGACAGATGGCTCACCCATTCTGGCATCCTGGGGTCGCCTTTGGGAAATTCAGCAAGGCTACCTGGCTGAAAACCTGAATCTTCTTGTCAAGGACACTTAGAGGACATCCTGGATGCTTTCCTGACACCCAGCTGTGGGTCCCTTACCTGAGTCCAGCTATCGTCCTGACTTTTTCTTCCTCCACAGTTTCTAGAGGCATCTGCCTAAGGAGTTCTGTCTCATCCGATATAGGGCAAGAAGGAGACCCTGAAATTCTAAAATTCCTGGGTAGTTATATCTGAGAATGGGCTGGGCTTTTGGAGGCAGAGAGCCCCAGAGCTCCACCACTTGCTGGCTGTATAACTTTGGACGCATGATGCAGATGTCATGTGGCATCCTCTGGGCCTTTATCTTTGGGGAGGAAGAGGAGATCTCAAAAGCTCACTGGTAGATAGAGAATTTTTCTGTAAAACATCAGCCTTGTATTTGGCACACAGAAAAATCTCACTCAGCAAAAACCGCCTGGGTGGGTAGACAGATGTGGACTATGAGGAGACAGGTACTTATATATGTTGTTTCTATTTTTGAGACAACCATATAGGAAAGGTGTTATTTTGCTGATTTACAGATGAACAATTCATGTTCAGAAAAATTAATGATCAAAACTTAAAATCAACCAGCTGGACGGAGGTAAGCTGGATTCAAATCCAGGTCTGAGGTCTCTCCAAAGTCTGAGACTTTTCTATCATGTCACATTGTCTTTTCAACTGGAAAAAATAACAAAAAACAGACCGTCATAGACAGGATATCCCAGAAGTTTTAGTGCAGTTTCAAGTCTTAATAATTTCAGAAGTATAAATGGTAAATACATACAACAAACATCATTGTAAATATTCAATATTTATGTTTCTTTCTACTTAATTCATTTTGTAAATTTTTCACAATAATTTTCAATATTAATTTTTTTGGTTCCTCTGATTGAGGATGGTAAACAAATATTAACATTAAAATTTCTATTTTTCAAAGTTCACAAAACTAAATTTTATTAAACCTGAAATGATTTAATTATTAATTTTAAATATTATTTAATTAAATGGGCTATTTAAATAATTAAACCATTTTGTAAGCCTGCGGCATTTATTATCTAAGTTACCACAGCTTAAAACTTCACAGGCAACACCCTGTGAATTTTGTAGTCCTGGATTTATTTTGGATCTTTTGGTTCTGGAACTGTGGGCCTTCTGATGTAGTAATTCCAGGGCAGACAAGATGCAGGAACAGAAGGGAAGAGAATTCTCTATGGCAAATCCCACATGGGAGAAACTTTTTAGATAAAGAGAAAAGCTGAAAAACACATTTACAACAATAAAACAAAAATGCTTGCTGCTAAACAAGCAAACAGATGAACAAAAACCAAAACCAGCGTGACTTATCTTGACGTCAGATACCTCTACAGGGTGTTAATTTCTAAAGTGCCTTTGTGATCACTGTCATGGGTAACACTTAAATGAGTATCTGTCATTTTAAAGGACCTATCAAGGCAATTTCTTTTTGTTGACCAAAAAAAAAAAAAAAAAAAAGTTGTGAACATATCTTTTTCCTTCACCATGAAGAGACTTGCAGATGGGTTGGTCTGATGGAGACCACCTTCCTAAAACCATGTGTGTGAGATGACTGACCTTTAGAATCAGAACACATTTCAAAAGGCTCTACTGGTTCCTCTGAAGGAGTTCAAGTGCTGGTGCCCCTTGGAGAACACAGCCCCCATTTAGATGCCCCCACATGACCCCTTCTGGTTTTCAACTGCCCAAGTTAAACCCTAGTCCCTTCCGTTGAGGTTACTTTGGCACGGAGTGGGCTCCGCAGTAGGTGGCCGAGATGCCAATATCCAACTCCCGCCGGGCGCGCTCAATCACCCGCAGCATCTTGAGCTCCGTCTCCAGGCTGAGGCCGTATCCACTCTTGCACTCCACCAGCGTGGTCCCCGCCCGCATCATGCACCCAAGCCGCTGCTGGAAGGAGCTATACAGCTCCTCCTCAGAGGCCTGGTGGGTGCGCTCCACGGTGAAGTTGATCCCTCCTCCAGCCTGATGGATGTCCATGTATGTGGCTCCTGCCAACTGAACACACAGGCTCACCCTTAGGTCTGGAAAATAAAGGGAGGCTATAGGCAGCTCTGCAGAACCTGTGTCCAGGGATGATATTCAACATGATTGACAACTGATATGGCACAGGCACCATAGCCAATCAGAAAGGATGCTGGGATACACAATTCTATAAGTCCCTACTCTGCCAGGGTGGTGGGGAGTTGTGGGGGTCAGAGGTGTGCCAGGAAGGGACCAGGGTAGCAGAGACGGGAGACGTGGTAGGGACCTGGGGTCTCAGGGTAGTGACAGTTTACCAACAGGTACAAAAGTATTTTAACAATCCAGTTAGTCCCAGTGCATACCAGCTAATCTCAGTCTACTGCTCAGCACCTATGAGAAAGTGAAGCTTAGGCGATTAGGGCATCCCACTGTCGTTATCTGAGTCTCCACCAAGAGGCCCAGAGCATTTCCACCCCTCAGTACTGGGCCACCTAGAGTTTCAGGCCTGACCTGTGTCACTCAAGAAAATAAAAAGGCTCTTTCTGAGATCCTGCTGAGCTCCTGTTATTCTGAGCTGCAAGGAGGGTGGTGCAGATAAAATGTGCCATCCTGGGGGGCTCCCTGCTACACTCTTTCCTTTGTTCTTAATTCTGTCACATTCAAGTTATTGCAAGCTAGAGCTTTTAAGGAAAGTTTCAATGGTTTTATAATAAATGATCTTCAAGGATTTCACGTTCACAAAAACCTGGTGGGCTCGGCCCTTTCTTCATCAGATAATTAGAGAATTAGACTGCAAACCTCTAAATTTTTGGCTCTGAAATTCAGTGGTTTAATAAAGTCTTAAAAAACAGCTGTAGATTTTTGAGAAAGGTAGACAATATTTGAATAAATTTTTTTTCTGAAATCATCCAATTTGGCTGTTAGGATGTACAGTTTTTTAAAAAACAGTGTGAAGAAAAAATATGAAGGAAACTTAAAAAATCTGAAAAGGACGTACTGTAGGATTCCAACCATATGACATTCTGGAAAAAGCAAAACTATGACAACAGTAAAAAGAGCTGCAGTTGCCAGTTTTTAGGAGGAGAGAATAGGCAAAGCACAAAGGATTTGGGGGGGGCAGTAAGATTACCCTGTATGATATTACAATAGTGGATGCATGTCAAACCCAGAGAATGCACAACAGCAAGAGTCAACAGTAACAAGAACTACGGACTCCAGGTGATAATAATGTGCCAATGTAGGTTGATCATGCTGACAAATGTACATCTCTGGTCAGGGATGTTGAAGTGGAGAAAGCTGTGCTTTGGACAGAAGTTGGGGGCCAGTGGTATATGGGAAATCTCAATTGTGCTGTGAACCACAATTGTGCTGTGAACCTAAAACCGCTCTAAAAAAGTCTACTAAAAACAAGCAAATAAACAGTGTGAACATGGCTCAAACCAAGGATGTGAGGGTTAACTGTGGCTAATTAATGACGATAAAAGACTATAATTTATGTTTCTTAATGTCTCATTTTTCTGTAGGAACAATATAAAACTTATTTTATTTTGTGATTAATAATACATTTTTCCAACTTTGACCCCAATGAGTGGCGATTTTCAAACTGCTTCCTGGAGTCCCTTCAAAGGCTACCAGGGAATGGAATGGGGTAAAAAGAGGGGAAATTAGTGAGCAAACCAGGTAAAGCTCTATTTTAAAAGGAGCATTTGGCAGCTAAAATATCTTGAAAACTATTATACTTCAAATTATTGATAGCCCTGTGCATAACATAAAGATTTGGTACCAAGTCATAAATTAATTAACTTTGCAGTAACGTATCTCCATAGTCAAAGCTAATTAAAAAAAAATCCATTAAATAGACACATAGACATTTGTTGTAAAGTCTAACAGCCTACAAACTCTAGAAAAAGTTTTGTATATATTTGTGCTTTATTTTGATTTGCCATTGTTTACTACAGTTACCTTCATTGCAAACTCGTGAACTCTTTCACCAGCCCATACTGGATGTGTGTGTGCATCCACTAAACCTGTAATCAATAAATCACATCATGTTTAAAGTTATGAAATCGAAAGCACTTAGACTGTAGGCAGACCCTAATATGGTTCTTGGGAAAGCATGATGGTGATAGCCATCTTGGAGGGTAGAGGAGGAAGAATGTTGTCTGTATGGTTCCAAGAAGACTCTCCATGGTTGGTCTAGAAGGCTCTAATGGAAGACTGACTCAACATGATGAAAACATCCTCTAGAGAAACACAGCTCCTTTTGCCCAATAAATCCATGCTCTCCAAACAAGCTTTTAGAACAGAATGTCAAACCTACTAGTTGAACAAAACCAAGGACTCTATCACCAAAGAATAATCTAGGTGTGAAAAAGAATAATACAATCCCTACCTTCCACTTTGAGAAGGCAAAATATGAAATCATAAAGATGAATCTTTCTTCAAGAAAGAAATATGTTCTAATTAAAGAGAAACTATAAAGCAACCACATAGAACTTTTGTTTATGCAGGTACAAATCAGTAAACTATATCTTTCCAGAGTATTTAAAGTACTTTATGGATTAAATGGCTCATTAGTGGCTTTGATTAGAGTAAAACCAAAAGTCCCTATTTGGATTGCTTTCTCTACCACATTCTGCTTTTTCTCCTGAGATTTCACCCTGAGTTTTTCTCCTGACCCTCAAGATCCAGAGAGTAGAAGTTCTGTCATGTATACAGAGTACACATTTTTAAGGTATAAAGCTTGGCCTCTATGTCTGCACAAAACTCAAAATTTGTGTGAACTTTGTTTCTGATGATTACATAAAAGCCATGATGGAGTGAAGTGTTAGTGCTCAGTCGTGTCTGACTGCGACCCTATGGACTGTAGCCCACCAGGCTCCTCTGTCAGTGGGATTTTCCAGGCAAGAATACTGGAGTGGGTTGTCATTTCCTTTTCCAGGGGATCTTCCCAACCCAGGTTTCCTGCATTGGAGGTAGACTCTTTACCCTCTGAGCCACCAGGGAAGCCATAAAACATGGACAGTTTAGGATATGGTGGCTAATAAACTGATTCTGTTGTCAGTCACTAAAGATAAAAATGAAATTTGGTGAAATCTCTAGGGTTCTTTGGCTTATGTTTCTTCTGCCTGGAGATGGGTCCTTTGTTTCATACTCTATACAAATTTAGAGTCTATTCTAGAATTAGAGAGGGCAGCTTCCCTATTTGCCTCCCCTATGAAATGAATTAATAAAGTTCTTTGGACAGTTTTTGAACCCAAACCCAAACCCAACACAGCTACTTTCTTTTCAGTATGTGAGTGGAAAGAAGTGGAGTGAATGAATGCGTTTGATTCCAGTTGGTCCTTTACCTGTTTAGAGATCTTGGGAAAGATATTTCACATGTAAACATCAGTGTTCTAATCTATGATGTGTAGACAATGATACTTACAAGGCAGTTCAGTGTCATTCAACAAGAAAATGTGTCTGTAAAGCAGCTAGGCATTTACTAGTAGAAATTCAATAAATGGCAGATATTATATTTTCATATATTGTGAGACCTTATTTAAAACAAGGTACTACTATTCCTCTTTATTAAAACTGTTTTCAGGCCTTTATTGCAAAAGAGGTTAATACCTGGCAAGATGCATTTCCCAGAGCAGTCAATTCTTTCTTCAAATGTTTCTTCTGAAAACTGTTTTTGGATAGCATCAGCAGGACCAATGGCTTTTATGAACCCATCTCTGAAGAAAAATCAAGAAATTATCACTAAATTTGGAAGAAGTATTATGAAAAATTTGATCAATGATTTAAACTATGAAATGATTACCAGTAAGTATAATGAACTTACTTTCAATATTTACTGTATTTCCTTCTGAGCTTTTGTCTTTGGAAATTGACTCTAGCCACACGCAAGGCAAAAAGTCATGTGTAGCAGAGATTGCTAGTTGTTCCCCAAGATCAATGTTTCCTTTTCCCACAGTGCTAGATTCCTAAATTTTAGCTGAAGTCTTCACCACCCAGAATAAAGACTTCATTTCTAAGTCTCCCATCAACCAGGTGAGGCCATGTGACTAAATTCTAGCCAATAGGATTCTCTTCTCTTCCTACTTCCTACCAGCTGGAATGTAGACACCATAATGAGAGAAGGCACAACCACCTTGGATGATGGAGTGACTGTGAGGAAGAGTGGGGTGCTCAGTTGAGCAAGAAGGTAGGGGTCTAGATCCTTGGAACTCCACGGAGTATGGCTATCAACTGATCCTAAGTTCCTACATCCATGCAATTCTTGTTAACTGATTTTAACAAATTTTTGACCATAACATTGGGAATATTTTTATTCCTTTGTTAATTAAACACACATAGAGTCCCTAAAAACTGGGCTCTTACACAACCCTAAGCAGCTTCAGATAAGGGGTGAAACTTGTGTAATTTCAGTGTCACTGGCTCTTAGATTCAGATAGGAATCCAATCCCTAGGCCCACTCCAAGTCTGCCTCCCAAGCTTCGGCTGTTCTTTTACTCTCAGAAGGTTAAATGAAAACAACTAGAAAATGTCCTCTCTTTCTGGTGGCTGAATTTAAATTTTCTATCACCCCAAACCATCACCACATAAAGGGCTTCTGTGGGTTTCAAGTTTTGGGGTACAGTAGAAGCAAGTGGGAGATACAGTTTGTAAACATTTAGATCTCAGAACTCCACCCATAGAGATCCTGATTCAAAAGACCTGAGGATAGGTGTGGAGCAGGTGGCGGGGAGTGGATGAAAGAAATCAAAATGTACAAACTTCCAGTTATAAGATACATAAGTACTAGGGATGTAATGTATGGCACGATAAATATAATGAACACTGCTACATGTTATACATTAAAGTTGTTAAGAGAGTAAGTCCTAAGAGTCCTGGTCACAAAGAAAAACATTTTTTTTCTATTTCTTTGACTTTGTATGAAAGGATGGATCTCAGTATACTTACTGGTAATAATTTCACGATGTATGTAAGTCAATTCATTATGCCGTTCACCTTAAATCTATACAGTGGTGTATGCCAATTATATCTCACTAAAACTTNACACACACACACACACACACACACACACACACACACACACACACACACACACACACACACACACCAGATTCTTTTCCCTTAATAGGTCATTGTAAAATCCAACTGTATCCGTACATTTTACTGTACCATACAATAAGTCCTTGTTGGTTATCTATTTTATATATAGTAGTGCATAAATGTTAATCCTAGACCCTTAGTTTATCTCTTGTGTGTGCTCAGATGCTCACTCATGTCCAACTTTTTGGGAACTCCTGGCCTGTAGCCTGCCAGGCTTCTTTGTCCATGGGATTGTCTCTGGCAAAAATACTGGAGTGAGTTGCCATTTCCTCCTCCAGGGAATCTTCCCAATCCAGGGATCAAATTTGAATCTCTTGCATTGGCAGGCAGATTCTTTATTACTGAGCTACCTGGAAAGCCCCAGTTTATCCCTTATCCCCTGCTTTTCCTTAAAATTTTCCCCCTTAATTTCCCATAATTTTTTTTTAATGTCTGTGAGTCTATTTCTGTTTTGTATATGTTCTTTTGTATCATTTTTTTTTATTTCAGATATAAAGGGTATCACATATTTGTCTTTCTCTGTCTGACTTACTTCACTTTAGTAACCTCTAGATCCATCCATGTAGCTGCAAATGACATGATTTCATTGTTTTCATGGCTGAGTGATATTCCACTGTGTATATGTACCACATTTTCTTTATCCACTCATCTGTCAGTGGACAATTAGGCTGTTACCTGTCTTGGCTATTGTGAATAGCACCACTATAAACATAGGGGTGTGTGTATCATTTTGCTTTACAGTTTTCTGCAGATATATACCCAGGAGTGGGATTGCTGTATCATATAGTAACTCTATTTTTAGTTTTTTAAGACCCTCCATACTGTTCTCCATACTGCCTCCACCAATTCACATTCCCACCAGCAGTGTAGGGGCATTTCTTTTCCTCCACACTCTCTGTAGCATTTAGCATTTGTAGACTCTTTGATGTTAGCCATTCTGATAGGAGTGGGGAGGTACCTCACTGGAGTTTTGATTCGCATTTCTCTAATAATTAGTGGTATTGAGCACCGATTCATGTGCCATTTGACCATCTAGTTTTTACCTAAGGCATGTGATAATAACGATGATGAAATTTATCAGTTAGAAATTAATTCAGCAGTATAAATAACACATACATTGGGTAACAATGGCACATCTTAACTTTAAGAATTACACATACATACATACATACATATATGAAAAAACCATTTAAAACTTCAGCCCTTGAGTCTCTTGGCTCCAGAGTCAGATTCCAGGAGAGACAATTTATTGTTTTATCTTAGGCCACCTCACCTGCCCACTCCCTTCTCTCTTGAGGAAAGGTCACCTAACTGACAATCACAGCCTGACTCCACGTGGTAAGGGAAGAGGGCTCCCCAAGGGAACATCAGGTGCTATGAGTAAGAAAAGGAGCATGGAGGCAACGTAAAAGCAGCCAGCATCCACCATAATGCAGACACTGAATGTCTCCCGCGTCCCCACTACGTGCTGTATACCTGCTAAATGCACACTTGACATAGATCACCCAGTTAATAATGATAGATAGACTGTGATTATTTCCATGAAACAGCTGAGGATACTATGGTTCACAGAGATCACATAGCTTACTTGTGTAGCAGGTGAGTGGGAGGATTGGGATGAACCCCAATCCACTTCACTCTAAATCCCCCGGTCTTCCCAATGTACTTACAACCCACCAAAACCTCCCAGCACCACCCTGTTATTGGAGTTACTTGTACATTCTTCAGACTGGAGCAAAGATAATGGACACAGCCAAGTCACACACCATCACCCCCACCGCCTGTGCCTGATTAAAGGTTACCCACTGAAGGTGGAGATAACACAATTCAGTACTATAACGGGTTACACACGGCCCCATTCAGAGATGCATACTAGAAAGGCACAAAGAAATAGACTCAGAAATAATAGCAGATTTCATCTCCCTTCTGTTATCAGAAAGAAAAGGAAGATTAAGCTGTGCGCCTGCCAGTGTCCACAGAAAGCCTAAACACGTTCCTTCCGAGTCTGGCCTGGGTGTATTTCATGAAAAGACAACCTGTCTGTTTCTAATCCACTTACATATAATTTATTAATATGTTTTGGATCAGAGTTATTTGAGTCCCAAAAAGCATTGTGGGTCTATTTTACAAGACTTTAAAAAGTCTATTTCCTTTGAACAAAGAAGTTCTATTTTGCCTAAAGAGGTTTGACCAAAACCTCAAAAAAAAGTAAAATTGCTTCTAAATTCAGGACTAAAATGCTTTAGTCTATTCTAAACTCCATAAACACTCTATTCTCAGGCACCTTAAATACTCTCAGGCTATCTGATGACAATGGGGGTCATCCGGTCCCCTCAAACATTGACCAGCAAATCAGAAGAAGAGATATCACGATCCAAAAGGTAGGGGGGTAGTGGCGTTTAAAGCTTGAAGGCAGAGGAACTGGCACTTTGGCTGTGAAGGCCTCACCAATCTGTTTCCCCTCTCTGGGTCTTGGTGTTCCCTTCTTTTAAGTAGAAAGGGTATTTATGCTCTTAGTCTTCAGGGCGTCCTGGGATCAAGAGAGAATAGATATGAAGGCTTGAGCACATATAAAGGATAACCTTCATTACCATCATTGCTACTAACTCTACAGTAAGTACAAGTAGTCAAAGTGGCATGGTCAGCAACTCAACCAAAACTAAGAAGATGAGTTTTCACAGCTCATAGCAAAGATCGGCCACGCCAACAAGATTTCCTCAAAGATCTTAGCAAAACCCAGCTCTCAGAAGCAGTTATTGTGCCCGTCACTCTGGCAGTTGGTTAACAGGAGGGCGTGTGTTTGTGTTCACGAGTCTGAAATAGTCACAGCTTAAATTGTGAACAAATTATCCAAATCACTGTGACTCCCGAGCTGCAAGTCCAGTAATAAATATCTGTGTTAGGCCTGGCTTACACAAAACCTTTCCTTGAATCCGATCATGATGTAACTTTTACTACAGGCTCAAAAAGAGGTTAATGATAGAGCAAATGTGAAGGGAAAGAAGCTCATTTGGGTGAAACAGTAACTTGCTCAACTTTCAGACCTCAGCAGAAAATATGATGGTTAATTTCATGTCTTTGCAGGGAGTAATGCACAGGACTGTAATGGTTTCAAAATTAACTAGCAAATGAAGAATTAAGCCTTCCAAATACTCAGAAACAATTTGCTCATTTTATTAAAAATATATAGCAACATATATTATTCTTTGACTAGAGTGACATATTTTCCTGTCAGGAGAACCAAATTGTAGGAGTTACATTTGTTTCCCAATGTATTCTGTGGGACAATGCCAAAATACAAGCTTACAGGCAGGAAACTTCATATCCACAGTAGATTTTCCACATGCCACTGCTGGTCAGAAGCAGCTCCCCAGAGAGAGAGCGTCTGCTCCCGGGGATGACGGAGGGCAGTGGTTGTGCTGAGGGGGACCTTTATTAGGAAGATTCTTCCTCATTAGCTTTTCTGAACTTTCTTTCTTTTCAACCAACCTGGAACAGAGATCAGTTGGAGATTGGTGAGGGCAGAGCAGTCAATGATATTTTATTTTAAAGAGTTGGGAAGTGAATAAGCAGTGGCGAACCAGAAACCCCTTTCCCCATCATCTCAGAGAGCCGAGATAAACTGTGCCCCCTCCCACCCAGGGTTCTAACCCAGGGTCCACAGCTTTTCTCAGAAAGTTGGATAATTACAGATTCATGGACCAAGAGGCAAATAAGGGATATTCTATAGTTACCTCACAATAATTTTCACTGTGACTATATTTTTTTTTAATAATTGTGTTTATTTTTGGCTGTTCCGGTGTACTCGGGTTTTCTTTAGTTGCAAGGAGCAGGAACTTCTCTTTACTTATGGCGTGTGGGGTTCTTATTGCAGTGGGTCTCTTGTTGGGAGAGACACACACGCGGACTTCGTTAACTGAGGCTCCCGGGCTCTAGGGCACAGGCTCAGGAGTGTGGCACACGGGCTTAGTTGCTCCACTGCATATGGGATCTTCCTGCATCAGGGATCAAACCTGTGTCTCCTGCCTTGGCTGACAGATTCTTTACCACTGAGCTACCAGGGAAGCCCCAGTGTGACTGTTTAAAATACAAAAACCATTCTTAGTTTGCAGGCCATCCAGAAATAGGCAACAGGTCAGATCTGGCCCACTGACTGTAGTTCGAAAGTCAGTAGGCAAGTTTTAAAATCTAGACTTGTGAGGCAACTTAATGTGAGAAGATAATGTTTTGGAATAGTGCGACATTCCCTTTCTTTCTGTTCAAGTAAGGCCACCCTGAGTTCATTGCCTTAGGACAAGATAAGGCAACAAAGAAAGCAATAAGAATTTCTTCCTGGCTTTTGAAATCTGAAAACCTTTTTTTTTTTCAGTTCTTCCCAAGGGCTTCCCAGGTGGCACTAATGGTGAAGAACCTGCCTGCCAAGGCAGGAGACACAAGAGAAGCGGAAAACATGGGTGGATCTCTGAGTCGGGAAGATCCCCTGGAGGAGGGCATGGCAACCCACTCCAGTAGTCTTGCCTGGAGGATCCCATGGACAGAGGAGCCTGCTGGACTACAGTCCATGGGGTTGCAAAGAGCAGGCCACGACTGAAGCGACTTAGCATGCAGTGTGAGGAGATGCACATGGAGGGAACGTCTGGATAATAGTAGTTGTGGGAGAGGAGGGGTGAGTCTGATTGGTGAAAGGAAAGGTCTCAGGAGGTGAATGGGTACATGGATACCAGCCTATCCATGCACTCATAGAAAGGGGACCCAAGGCCAGTTTCTCCATCCTTCCCACCACCATACTATGCTGAATACCAGTGAATGGAGAAGAGATTTCAGGGTCCCCAGGCTGATGCATAGGATCTGAGATGGACAGGGCAAATCGAGCCTGAGACAGCCTCACAGAATACCCTCAGACACACAGACAGAAATATTCCACATCCTTGGATGATAAGAAGGAACCAGAGCCCGTAGCTGAAGGAGAGTTGGATGTGATGGGACCTTGCGGATGGCAATCCTGAATAACTTATCAGCAGCCCTGAGATCCAGGCCAATGATCAGACAAGCTGAGGAATGTGGACTCAGGTCTCAGGGTGCTGGCAGAAGGCTGATGACTGAAGCCCAGACCGTGGGGAAGCACGAACAGATGCCACCACAGAGCACAGGGACCACGGTAGGACCAGCCGGGCCCTCACGCCTCGGTCCTCTGCTGTCTCCCAGAATTCAGCATAGCTCCAAAGTGGGAATCAGATGTTATGCTGCTGCCATTGGGCAGAAATGATTTGATCCAGAAGCTGAGCATGGCTGATGGTTGTTTATAGCTGTGTATCTTACCTACCAGAGTTTGAAGGATGAGATTCCTAGGCCACTTAAAGTGGCTTGTATTAAAAAAAGAAAAAGGAAGCTATCATCTGAGATGAGATCCAGCTCTGGTACAAACTACCCAGATAAACTGTGACCCCACTGGGTCCTGGCTTTCTGATGGGTTAGGAAGGAATAGTCCAGATGGCAAAGAAGTTTCTTTTCTGTGGGCCACATTGGCTACATTAGTAGCTGTTAACTAGTGCACTGAGTTAAGAAGGTTCTGAGGTTGCATTTAGGTTCTTTTACTGATGGTTTCCATGGGTACGGAGGTAATGGGGAAAGGATCATGGCAGACATGACTCGCCTTTCCTATTCCTGGGCAGCTACATGATCTCTGAGGTCCCTTTTAATTCAGAAAGTGAGTTTTCCCAAAGGCCTAACACCCAGGAGTTGGTCCAGAAACTTTTCTTGGGAAAATGTTTTTCAGGATTGGGAGCTCATGTACACCTGTGGTGGATTCATGTCGATGTATGGCAAAACCAATAGAGTATTGTAAAGTAAAATAAAGAAAAAAAAAAAAAAAAAAGAGTCTAGCTGGCCTTGGCACAAACTGGGCTCAGAGAGATGAAGGTGGCAGCCTTCATGGGATGGAGACCGAGCGGACGCTCACACTCGCTCGTCCACACCCAGACTCGCAGTGAAGCGAGCTGAGCTCTGAACCCAGAGTCGATCCCTTTGTAGCAGCGAGAGTGTCAAGAAGATCAGATAAGGCAGTGAATGGGGAATGAGCTCCACACACAGCAAGCACTCAGTAATTGTGAACAAAACAGCAGCCTCCAGGAAAGTCCTTTCTGAATGTGAAATTTCTGGTTCTCAGAACAATGTTGTTGGCTTTCAAAGTACAGAAAGTTCAGAGTAAAATACATCTATTTTAAAGCAGGCTTTCAACCTTCACGTCAGAATTGCCTTCAGGTTTTCTAGAAAGCAGATGGCCAGGCTCTGCCTTAGACCTAATGAGTCAGACTCTCGGGGGCTTGGGTCTAGGAGACATTTGTTACCACAGTTCTGACCCCAACTAGCATTCAAGACTGTCAGTTGAGCAGCCACTTATAACTTCTCTCTTCAGCACAAACCACAAGGTTCATCCTCTTCACCTCTTCTGGGAGGGCTTCCCTGACCACCCTGTTTCACACAGCAGCCCTACCCCACTCAGCCCTCCTTATCTCCTTTGGATTTCTTTCCATAACACTTTCCATTCATAACATCATCCATGTGTTTGATTTGCCTCTTCTTACCCATCTGACCCTGAAGGTCAGTTCCACACGGGCAGTCCTTACTGCCACGTCCCCAGAGCGTAGACCAGTGCCTGGCATACCGCGGACACTTGGTAAGTATTGATTGAGTGACCTTTGATGCATGCCCTGCTCTTATTTGATTTCAGAGGACCCCAAGAGGGAAGGTTAAAAAGTTGAGAATGGTTGTCTGTGATGGGTTGTGTCATGACATGATTGAAAAAACAACAACCACTAATCTAGAAATGTTAAGTACTGAGCCCCAGTGATTTTTTAAAAGGGGGGTTAAGAGGCTTGATGTTGATTTTAATCATCGTCTTTATATTTTGGCTGTGCCGTCCTCACTGCAGCTGTGGCGAATGGGGCCGCTCTTCCTCGTGCGCAGGCTTCTCCCTGTGGCGGCTCCTCTTGTTGCAGAGCACGGGCTCTAAGGGGCGCAGGCTTCGGTAGTTGCAGCTCGTGGGCTTTAGAGTGCAGGCTCGGCAGTTGTGGTGCACGGGCTTACGTGCTCCAGGGCATGTGGACTCTTCCCAGATCAGGGATCAAACCCGTGTCTCCTGCGTTGGCAAGTGGATTCTTTACCACTGAGCCACCAGCCACCAGGGAAGCCCCTTCCGCCACCCCTCTGTGATCTTTTATGATATAAAGGAAGCAGCTGATGGCCTCGAACCTTGTCCAGCCTTGACCATTTTCTCAACTAAATGGCTACCCAATAGCATTGGTTTTCAGCTTCTTGGTTGGGCCTGGCCTAAATCAGGAGCAGAGGAAAGCCCAAGGATCCCACTTGTCCAAGTCACTCAGTGTTCTTAGCATCTGCTGGGTCTCCAACCCCAAGCTATGCTTCCTGTGGCACTGGTCTGCCCACTCCCTGGCCAAGGCCCTTGACACCCAAGACCAAGCCGGGCACCACCCTCTCTTGCCTCCAGAGAATGAGGGTGTGGTTCCAAGCATCTGCAGATGAGGGGGAGACTGTTATTTAGCAAAAGAGACACATCATTATTTTCTTGCGCCAGGATCATGTTTCATTTAGCAGACTTGGCTCCACATTTAAACAGCATCCCCCAGGCAAATAATACAATTAAGCAAATGGAGAGGAGATTTAGTAACAATAAATTCCACAGAACTGGTCATTCTTTTGTATGCAGTTTTAAAAGGAAGAGAACATTTAGGAGGATCAATCGCCCTGAATCTCATGGGCTCAAACATTATATAGAAACTGCTAGTAAAAACTGACAGGGATTTGAAACATACATACACATGCACACACACATACTTGCACACACACCACAGAAACACACTCATGGGTTAGGCCTAGGCCTACTTTCTTTTTTTTTTTTTTTACAATCCAATAACTAAAAGACAATTATAAAAATAGGCTTAGGATACACATGGAAGAATTCAGGCCAAAATGGAAAATAAACTACAGAAATGAAACCTCTGAGAGCCAGTCAAGGAGAGAGAATTGCCTCTAGGAACTGTGTTAGAACAGATAAAGGATTACATCGAGCAGCTAGAGAGCTGAGTCATCACGTCAGCTCTACCGTGTATATTCTGTATAATGTTAGGCCAGACAATGACTTCTGTGAATTTCCCTTTCGCTATATATGAAACAACTTTTTGAACCGCATCCCACCATTCTTACCATCCCCAAACACCATCAGTCCTGCTATCTATTTAGTCCTTTCATTTAAGTCCACTCTTCTTTATTCGAGTATGGTTACACACTGCGGAGGGAAACAAGTGTTTATTAAACTGTTTGCTGTGTTTTGCTACAACTTGTACATTTCTCATAATAAATACACTTGCTTAGAAGGGAAATTATTTCACTAATATAAAAGGAAAGCCAGAATCACTGGTCTTAAAATAGAAGGTAATGACAAAAATAAGTACAATGGACTCCTGCTTTTAGTCATGACAGACTAGTTTGCTTTAGACCAATCTCTTTGCCAAGAACAACTTAAAAATCTGGATAAAATATATAAAATGTAAAAATAAAAACAAAGAACTTCTGTTTGAAGACATTGGGGAGACACTAAGACAGCTAGGCCCCGAAGAACTAAGAGCCGAGAGCCAAGGAAAGAACACTGAAATAAGTCAAGTGTTTGAGTCACTGTTTTCCTCCACGCGTTGCTGATTTGTAAACTTCAGAGGACCCAGAGGCTCAGAAGTCTACAGCCAGTCTCCTGATAAAAATTGATGTTCAGGGTCCACCAAAGAGAAGGGCCCTGGTAAACACTTCAGACTTTCAACTGGAACCATGAAAGGGCTACACATTAGAAGTGAGAGTGAAGCAGAAATAGTTCAGTGCTCATAAAGACTGAAATCCAGTGTGGAGCCCATTCAAACCCAGATGAAAATAAAAATGATCTACCAGTATTTGAAAAGTGTGCCAGAAGCAAAAGAAAATTTGGTTTTCTCTGGAAGAAAACATCGTAATCCAGCATTTCTAGTTGGCTCTAAGTGTCTCAGTTTGTTGTATGTCCAGCGCTTACCAAAATTTACCAAGTATTCTAAGAGACATAAGCAAATCCCTAAAAACAAAGGAAAAAATCTTATACGTGAGTAAGATATTGGAGTTGTCATGTATAGATTTCAAAATATCTACAGTTGATAACGTCAAGAAAGTAGATGACAAGATGGAGAATTTCAAGAGAATTAGAATCTTTGAAAAATGCAAGTCTGGAATTGAAATATCCAGTAACCCAAAATAAGAATTCAACAGATGAGGCTTATTGACAGATTAGATATTGCAGAAAAGAGAATCTGTAAGTTGGAATATATGACAGCAGAAAATATTCAGACTGAGAATGGAAAGCAAAAAAAGAAAAGTATAGTTAATATACAAAAGATACGGGACCTGGTAAAAATTTCTAACGTGTGTATTTAGAGATCCTGAAGGAGAAACAAGAGAATGTTGAACTGAAGTGATATTCAAATAGATAACAGTTGAAATTTTTCCCATGTTTCCCAAAGACATCAAGCTAAAGATGTTAAAAACTTTACAATTTCAAACAGAGCAAAGGAGACCACATCTAGGCATATCATGGTAAAACTACTTAAAGACCAAAAAAAAAAAAAAAAAAAAAATCCTGAAACCAGCCAAAGAAAAGAAACATATTACCTCCTAAAGAAAAACAATAATGATGGAAGCTGAGTTTTAAACAAAAATAATGGAAGCCAAAGAACAATGAAATGACATCTTCAATGTGCTGAAAGCAAAGAATTGTCAACTAGAACTCTATGCTTATTAAAAACATCCTTCAAAATGTGCATGAAATAAAGACATTTTCAAACAAACAAAACCCTAGAGAATTCATATACAACAGAAATGCATTAAAAGAAATACTGCAGAAAATTCTTAGGGGCAGAAGACAATGAGATCAAATGGAGCTATGGAAATGGAGAAAAGAATGAGACAATAGAAAGTACAAATGTGTGGGTGAAACCTAATACATATTAACTGCACAAAATAATAATAACTTACTGTGCCATGTAAAATATATGTAGAACTAAATTAGATACAACAGTGACAAGAATAGGGAAAGTAATAGTCAAGACATGGAGAGAGCCTCGGTGTCTAACATTACATGTTGCATATATGCATTTATAGAGTTGACTCTTGAACAACAGGAAGGTTGAAGCACAGACCCCCTCCCCAGCACAGCTGAAAATCTGCATATGGCTTTACATTAACCCTTCTATATCCAAGGTTCCACATCTGCAGATTCAACTGACTGTGAATGGGGTAGTACTGTAATCCATATTTGCTGACAAAAGTCCATATACAAGTGGACCTAGAAAGTTCCCACTCATGCTGTTCAAGTTACAACACTTATAGAAAACATTTCCTCAACTACATATGGAATATTTACTTAGATTTACCTTTTGTTGGGCCATAAAGTACATAAAAGCAAATATAAAAGATTTGGAATAAGAAGAGTATCTTAGTTTTCTCTTGTTGCTGTAACACATTGCTACAAATTTAATAGCTTAAAACAACACAAATTTATGATCTTATTGTTCTGTCAGTTAGGAGTCAGAAGTAGTGAAAACAAAATTAAGAAAACAGTTCCATTTATAACATCATCAACAAGAATTAAATACTTAGGAGTAAATTTAAAGATTAGAAAAGGTGTACACTGAACACTACAAAATGTTTTGAAAAGAAGGATCTAAATAAAGGGAAAGACATCTGTGTCCATGGATTAAAATATTTTATATTAAGATTATAACATTTTCCAAGTTGATCTACAGAATCAATGCAATCTTTATCAAAATTCTAACCATCTCGTTTGCAGAAATGGATACGCTGATCTTAGAATCAATATGGAAATGCAAGGGACCCCAAGTAGCCAAAACAAGCTTGAAAAGAACTCTTACAAGTCAATTAAAAAAAAAAAAGACTGACACCCAAATAGAAAAATGAGTAGAAGTCTTGACCAGGTGCTTCAAAAAAAGAATATCCAATCCAAATAACCAATAAACAGAAAAAAAAAAAAAAAGTACTCCATTCCATTAGTCTCCAGAGAAATGCAAATCTATAATCAAAACCACAATGAGATTTAGCTACATACCTGGAAGACTGACTGAAAACTGTGTGCCTGATAGAAATGCATAGAGAGCCAAGAAAATGTTCATAGACTCCTACTGACCAAAGCCTGGAAACAGAGGCCATCCACAATAGAATGGCTCAGCAGATTGTGATGTATTAGCACATGGAGCAACACACAGTAATGGAACAAAATAAATGAGTATTGCATAAACAACACAGATGAAACTCTGATATGCAATATGACACGAAAGAAGGCAAACATGGAAGAGTTTATACTGAATGATTTCAGTTACATCAATTTCAGAACTGGCAAAGCTTATCTAAGGTATTAGAAGTTAAGACAGCGGTCTCCTTCTGTGATGTTGTGTTGGGGAGACAGTTACGGAGAAAGGGACTCCTGAGCTGCTTCCACGACTGTGTGTCTTAGTCTGAGCACTGATTGCAAGTGTGTGCCCACTTTTCAAAAACTCATCAAACCGTATACTCATGGGTGCTCTGTGGCATGAATATACACTTCACTGAATATGCTTTTTAATTAAATAAGAATATCTGCAATCCTCTTAACACTTTAAGGAATTACTTGAATCAAATGTTAGACTCATTGGCAGTCCTATACAAATAGAAGTCCAAAAAAATAAATAAAAGGAATAAATGTTGGTCCACAGATAAATATATTTAGTGCATTCAAAACCATATTATTAAATTCCAGTGAGGTTCTGTTGCCTGTTATGGCTCTGAGCTCAAGACTTGGTCTCCTTCCATTGAAAAGAGGTGTTCAAGAAGCACTTAAGATTTACAACCAAGCCGAGATTGCCTCTTGATATATAATGAAAATAGGATTGAAAAGGAAATTGCTTTCTCTGAGGTTGATGCAGTAATATTCATTACTATGTGTCATCTGAAATCCCTTGGCTAAGCATCAGGGACCTCTGGACACCATGGGACATACTGGCTTATCTGAACTCAAAGCTGCCTCCTGGATGACCATCTGACTTTCTGATTGAAGACTGCCCCTCAGAGAAAACTACGAACAGTACTACCCTTGGAAATGATTTCAGAAAGGAAGACTGAGTCACATCCATTGGGTACAGGATTTGTGAAAACACTTAGGCATCTATCTCTACCTGTATGAAATCATGCCAGCTCTTCCACACATCACAGGCCTCACCCTAGGAGGATGGAGCACCATTCCAAGGGGCTTCCCTCTCCTGCCGCACATCTGAGCCACCAGCAAAGCCATCAGCTCTATTTTCAAAGCTCATGTGAAATCCAGCCGTTCCTCACCACCTCCCAAGTCACTGCCATCCCTCGCCTGCTGGCCTCTCAGCAGATCTCTCCACTTTCACCTTGTCCTCCTTCAATCTGTTGTCAACAGAGCAGCCCAAGTGAATTTATAAAAATAATTAAAAAGAAAAAACAAGACTGACACCCCAATAGAAAAATGAGTAGAGGTCTTGACCAGGTACTTCAAAAAAAGAATATCCAAATTACCATTAAACAGGAAAAAAAAAAAAAAAAAGGATACTACAGCAGAAAGTGAAGAGGAACTAAAAAGCCTCTTGATGAAAGTGAAAGTGGAGAGTGAAAAAGTTGGCTTTTAACCCTTACCATTCAGAAAACGAAGATCATGGCATCTGGTCCCATCACTTCATGGGNGCTTGATGTCCCCCATCCCAACTGTATACAGCGGGCCTGCCCTCAATTAGCCACCAAGGTTGGAGACCACCGCAAGTATAAGGAGACTTCACTGCTGGCTCAGAGGATAAAGCGTCTGCCTACAATGCAGGAGACCCGGGTTCAATCCCGGGGAGGAAGATCTCCTGGAGAAGGAAATGGCAACCCACTCCAATATTCTTGCCTGGAGAACCCCATGGCGACTTCATTTTCTTTCACTTTCAAGTTTAACGAAAATGGTCTGTAATTCTTAGCCACATCTCTTCCTGGCTGTCGGTTGCTGTGAATACACTGGCAGGCACAGGATTTTGAGCTTTCTAAATATTTCGTTTTGTTTATACACTTATTAGAAGCTCTTAATGGGTGCAAATAACATATGGTCAAAGAAAGCTGAGGCTAGCAAAACCACAAAATCTTAAAGTCAATTTTGTGTCATAAACCATTTATAACAAAAAACAGAAAGCAAGAACTCCTTTAAATGAACACAATAAATAAGAATATACTTAAGCTTCATATTATGGCCATAAAAAAAGATCAGTGAGGTAAAAAAGAGAAGGGGAAAATGGGAAAGAATTAAGTAGATAATGTAAATAAGAGACACTAAAGAAGGAAAAAAAAATCTATAGATTACCCACAGCTCAGACACACAGTCACAGAGGTGTCTTTCACAGTTTTAAAAAGAAAAGTATAAGCAGAGAAATAATAGAAGTAGAAACAGTGGAAAACAGAGACACATAAAGTCATTAAGTTATAGAGAAATGTTAACATTTTGTTTATTTCTGCTAAATCAGTTACATTTTGCATTTAAAGGCATATTTGCAGATATATGCAATTGTAGGTATAAAGGATGGGATGAAATTATAGGAATATAGAAGCCTTTGGGGTTTGATAAACTTGTCTTAATCCCAGTTCTGTTACTTATGAACTGTTTGACCTTGGGAGTTGGCTTAATTTCCCTAAGCCTCCATTTTCTCATCTATATCATGGGGATGATTGTTTCTACTTTATGGATTTACCTGAGCTTTAAATAAGATGGTGTGTTAATTACTTAGCCCAGTGCTTAGCTCTAAAGAAGTAATACTATTATTACTGATTACTACTGTTAGTTTATTTTAATCCTGTTATTTGTCTTGCTGGTCAATTAAGTTAAAGATTTGATTTCAACTGATAGTCCTTCAAAGCATATACCACGTATTTAAAGCTTACAAGTTCTTCGTAAGTCTAAAAGAAGTTGTCCTTTTTCTTCATGAGGATTTATATCTGTGGGTGAACGGAGTGTATTCGATTACAGTCCACATAGACAACATTGCTAAAAAAGCCCCTGCAAACAAGTTTGCAGAAGTAAGAGGGTTAAGAGCAGACTTCTCTCCTCCAGTCATTGTTAAATAATTATAGAGGGGTGAAGATAACACATTCAGCCTCAGAAATAACCAGCATCTCTGCAGCTCCTTAGTTTACAAAGTACTTTTCACATCACGGGACTCACATTGGCCAGTTTCTTTCCCCTACTCTTCCTTCTTCTGGACCTGCAGTTATTTTTTCAGTTTGCAAAAGGTACAGTCAGAAATGTCAACAGAAAAGTCCATACAAAAGAGCTAGTTTGACGCCAGCGGGGACTACTAAGGTCAAGCTGAAGGTAATTTCCTCATCACCATGCTCTGCTTCTGACCTAACCGAGAGGCAGGTCACGGAGCAGGCCAAGGACCTAGTTTTCTGGTAAATAAGAAAAGATTTCCCAGCTTTCTGGTAAATAAAAAAAGATTGCTTGCACTGGTCTCTCTACACCATCCAAGGACACAGTTCATAGCCCTCTCTCCAAGTATTTGTCCAAGTGGGAGGGAAGGAGGTGGGAAAAAGTTGAAAGGCATTGGGTCTGAGAGAACCTGGATAAATTTTCGTTTGCATCAGAGACAAAGCTTTCTATCTCCAAATGAAAGAAGCTGCAAATCCACTTGCATTGAATTATAGAGAGAATTGTTGAGAAAACCAAACTGCTTCAAATAACATCTGCTAGATACTGTTATTGGGAATCCATTTAAAGTTGCTCTAGGACTGTAGGTTTAGATATTGTTATCTAAAACCCCGCCTCTTTCTTCCACTTTCACAAAGTTTGGAACATTAAGAATCTGTGCTAAGGTGGGTCTCTCTGTGACTCTGTGGACTATAGCCCACCAGGCTTCTCTGTCCACGTGTTTCTCTAGGCAAGAATACTGGAGTAGATTGCCATGCTCTCCTTCAGGGGATCTTCCCAACCCAGGGATCAAACCTGCATCTCTTATGTCTCCTGCATTGGCAGGTGGGTTCTTTACCAGTAGCGCCACTTGGGAAACTCAGTAAGGTAGGTCAGATTCCCCAAATTTGTATCAATATTTGTGGTCCACTCCTCTCAAACCACCTGGTTTCAAGAATGTTAATTCAGGGTTTCTTATGAAAGTGGTTGTCAGTTACACCTCCTTTCCAAGTACTGTGGTTGTTCCTAAGACAGAGTGGACTAGAAAGAAGACAGATCTGGATATCTATTTTGAAGAAAGTATAAGCAATTATTTCCCTATCCATCTATCATGAGTAAGCACTCTGCATACATTATCTGTGTTTGGAAATTACAACAAGGCTGTAAGAAAGGCTGAAAGAAAATTAGTATCCATACTTGGAAGAAGCAGTTTAGATGTGCTGAATTTAATTAGGTAGGCCTAAGAGTGGAGAAGGCAATGGCATCCCACTCCAGTACTCTTGCCTGGAAACTCCCATGGACAGAGGAGCCTGGTAGGCTGCAGTCCATGGGGTCGCTGAGTCAGACACGACTGAGCGACTTCACTTTCACTTTTCACTTTCATGCATTGGAGAAGGAAATGGCAACCCACTCCAGTGTTCTTGCCTGGAGAATCCCAGGGATGGTGGAGCCCAATGGGCTGCCGTCTGTGGCGTCGCACAGAGTCGGACACGACTGAAGCGACTTAGCAGCAGCAGCAGCAGCAGGCCTGAGAGAGACAGCCAAGAGAGTCAGAAACAAGATTAAAACATGCCTGTCCCCAAAAGCTAGGGTCTTTCCACGGTGGCATTCATGCTACCCTATGATGACACTCATCAAAGGACCTGAGTGTCTTTAAACCCAACAGCATGGTGTTCACTTGGAATAGTATATATTTATATTAGTCCCCTTAGAGGTCTAATATATATCTCAAATTTATCATATTCCAAACTGAACCTTTGTTCTTCCCAACCTCCCCTTTCCCCCCAGTCTTCTGTCTCCGTTGATGGCAATTTCATCCTTTATTTCCTAGGCTCTTCATCTCATACCCCATATTCAAACCATCACCCAGTCCTAGTCTCTACTTTCCAAATATATCACCACTTCCACTACTATCCCAAGAGACCCTGTAAGCTCTTGCCTCTCAATAGCTGTAGCATCCCACAGATCTCCCTACCTGACCCTCAACCTCTTCTGTAGTCTCTTCTGAGCTCAGCACTCAGAGTGATTCATTTAGTGATCTTTATTCCAATCAGTAAATGACCTATAGGGTCTCGTTGTCTCTTTGGCCTTGGCTGTCACTCTCCCATTTATTCACTGGTTAAGCGCCACTCATCTCTTGCTGTTCTCAAACACACCAAGTATCTTCCATTCTTAGAGTATTTTCTCCATGAGTTCACACTTATATGACACTTACTACGCTTCTGATGCTGTCCAAAGGGCAAGACATATGCTAACTCCTGTAACAATTTCAGGAGGTAGGTGCTATTCTTATCATCCCTTTTGAAAGATGGGGAAATTGAGGGATA
Source organism: Neotragus pygmaeus (assembly GCA_006410875.1). NCBI lineage: Eukaryota > Metazoa > Chordata > Mammalia > Artiodactyla > Bovidae > Neotragus > Neotragus pygmaeus. The sequence goes on along the minus strand of SJYV01013236.1, from coordinate 165,345 downwards.
AGGATGAAGAAGCATAATGAGAGTCCAGGCTCTTAATCACAAGTCTGTGTTTCCTCTAAAAATGATGGCTTGCAATCAAACACCAACATTTTCAGTCCCTAGTTTTCCAACTTTCTTTTTCTTCCATTGGAAGATGGGTTTGTACATGTATTTTATATGTGAATTTGCAGGCATCTGTTATGCAATCTGACATTTTCCCTCTCATTTGGGAGTGCTGTGCTTAGTTGCTCAGTCATGTCTGACTCTTTGCAACCCCATGGACTACAGCCTGCCAGGCTCTTCTGTCCATGGGATTCTCCAGGCAAGAATACTGGAGTGGGTTGCCATGCCCTCCTCCAGGGGATCTTCCTGACCCAGGGATTGAACCTAGGTCTCCCACACTGCAGGCGGATTCTTTACCATCTCAGCCACCAGGGAAGCCCCTTAGTCATCCTGCTATTTCTATTTTGTACAACAAAAACACTCACTGACTTTGACTTATTTTCCCTGGTTGGTATATCATATTCGTTTAGTTTGGGAACTTTATAATCTCTTTCTAAGAATAGCTGTGTCTCTTCTTCTCCCTTATGTTCATCACCAGCCCTTCATTGATCAACAGAGGGATTAATACATATGAAAATACATTTTAATATTAATAAAATATTAATACATATGAAAATTAACTTCTAGAGACTACTGATTCCCTTTACATGTGCTATGTATTATGTAATGTTTATAGAGTTTTTAAAATATATTTCCTTTTCCTTGGACAGGGCCAAGATACAAAATGTCATCCCAGTTTTTGTCACTATCACCAGTAACTCCTGCAGGTAAAGAAGGAATCAATTACTGGGTTCTTGCTTTGTAGCTAGTTACAGTTAGTCTACGTGGTGGATTGGGCAATAAGAAAAGGAGGACACTGCATGACTGCGTGATAAGATCAGACTTAGTCTCTCTATGTAAAGAGTTTATGAACTGCCTGCTGAGAAAGTTCCCTTCTATTTTTTAATACTGAGAAGAAAAATCTTCAAATCAGACGGGCATTAAATTGTTCACAGTAGCTACATTCTTAGGAGTCCTTCATGATATAAAATAATTACCTCAATTATTCATCATAATAAAGGACATAAAAACTACCCTTTAACAAAATCTGTCTTCTCCTTTATCATCCTTTATCTCTTCATTTTTCCACTTCTTTACAAATGGACAAGGAATTTGTATTGGTCCATATACAAAAATAACCTTTTATCACTTATAAATTTGAGAAACAAATTGGACACCACCAAGAATGTGTTGTGGACAACAGGTGCTCTAGAGGCATTCTCTTTGAAAAAAAATGTAGCCCTGTGTTTAGAATTTAAAGGTTTAGCTGCACTTGACAGGAAATATAAAACAACAGTGACTTAAACATGACAGAAGTTTATTTCTCTCTTAAGTAACAACCTCTGGATAGAAGCTTTCCACGGCTCCTGTGAGAGCTCACAGCAGGGGCCCAGGCTTCTTTTATAGCTTGTTGCTGGTCTGTATTCTTTATCCAAGATGGCTACTTCTGCACCAGCGATAACACCCATATTCCTCCCAGCAAGGGGGAGAAGAAGGAAGGGAGGTGCACACTCCTTCTTTTTAGGACACTTCCTAGAAGCTGCACTCACCACTTCCCCTGGCACCCCCTTGGCCAGAACTTACTTACATGGCTATGTCTAGCTCCACGGGAGGTTGAGACATGTAGTCTTAACTCTGGGTGCCTGTGTGCCAAGTTAGAGTTGAAGGCTCTGTTTCTTAGAATAATGGAGAATGAGTATCAGAGAACCATTAGTAGCCTCTGCTCCACTATCAAACTTTAAAAAGCATTTAAATAGGACTATATTGGAAATTTCTTCTACGGATACATTTGAACAAATGATTAAAGATATGTATATAAGAATATTCAGTGCAGTATTATTTATGGGATCGACCATCATGTTCATTGATATGGGATTTGTTATATTAAGTATAATACATCCAAAGAATTGCCTACTAGATAGCTTTTTTTAAAAAATGAGCTAAATATATATGTGCTGATATAGAAAGAACTCCTAAATATATTGCCAACTGATAAAACCAAGATGCAGAATAATAGAATAGTATGTATTAGATGATCCTTCCTTTCCTAAAAGTTTTGTATTACTTTGTCGAGAACTCTGAGGGATCTAAGATGTTCCCCTATTTACAAACTGATAAGTTTGCTTGCCACAGTTGCTTGGATACAAAACTCTTGGGTCATAGTGAAAGGATTTTCTCACTCACAGAGCAATGAACAACATCTTTGGGACCAGTTTCCTGAGCCCATGACCTTCTTATAAATTAATAAAATTACATATTAATAACATTATATGACCCTCTGAACCCACCAGAGCCCACAAAAGTTAGGATCTTGACAATTCTTGTACCTCATACCTTATCTTCCCTCACCTGGAGCCACCATCAAGCCTGTTGCCTACTCTCATCCACACTCCATCTCCAAGCCCAGCTGCCTGGACCCACCCTCAACTGTCTCTGCTCATTTATTAAAAGACCTAAAATTTCATGTTCTGCTTTGACATCTTTGAGCCTCAGAGGGCTTAAGGCTTAATCGTCAGTCCTCCCATTCTTGGCAGATATGACATCCACCAAGTGGAAAGTGTTCCCCATGAAGCTAATTCCTCTATCAGCAGGACCAGCTATGTGTGCTCCATTGCTTTTCAACATAAAGGGTTTCATTTTCCTGCCAGCCTGTGAAACTATTCAAACCAGTCAGTCACATCCTCCTGTAGAAGCCAGAGGTCGTTCAACCCTCTTGTTATGACAAAGCTTGCCTCCTGCAGCTCCTGGTTCACTCTGCTCCTGAGTGCACGTGTGTGTGGTATGGGCCTGCATGGCCCATGGCATCCTCCTACACTGGGGCATATGTGACTAATTAAATTGCTGCCAGTCTCATCAGTCCACTGTTGTGTGTTCAGCTACCTTGTGTGTTCAGCTCCTTTTCCCTTGGGAAACAGAGGAACTGTGGCTCCTGCCCCCATGATCTAGGCCCTACATCCCCACCTTTTTGGGGGCAAGGCTTCATGGATCCTCCTCCTCAGAGACCCAGGTGCCCTCACTTACTCTCCTCTGGGTGGTGGGAGCCTTGCTGTTCTGGTCAACAGGAGGATTGACAGAAGTTTTCTGTTTCCTTTTTTTTTTTAATAGAGAAAGAAAAAGATGAGACAATCAAAAAGGACAGGCCATATAAGATCTTTTTTAAAGATCTCTTTCTTTTCAAAGAAAATGAAATGGCAGCAAAGAAAAGGGTAAGATAAACCACAATTGCAATCAATGTTAGAATCATATCCTCTTAGCCATCACTTTTATGAACTTCGCTGGGTTGGACATAGAGTCAGATGTCAGACTCCCTGTCTCCCACTATGTAATCGCTGTATTAGGACAGCGTCCAGCCGTGGTAGGGAGCTAGCGATCACCGCCTACTGGAGAATACAGGCACAGCACAATTTGGTATGACAGGTACAGTATACCCTATCCGTCGATTCTGAAGCCCACGTTTTCTCGCATTCTCACATTTCTGAAATGGGGACTCAGCTACATAGATGGGATGCCATACAGCACTGGCACTGCATAAAATGATAGTGCATCTTACAAACGGCATCTTAGAGTTGAAATACAATAACAGAAGCATGCATAAAGAAAGGGACACTTGTATTTGTCAGTGAAAAAAGGGAAGAGAGGGTGGTGGGAGCCACGATGGGGTATGTGTGCAGAGACTAGTGAGCAGATACAAGAACTGACTCATTAAAAACAAGTCAGAATTTGCCAGGCAGATGCAAATAAGAGAATGCATGTGTGTGTACTAGGGAGGAAGACGGACTAAAAGTGGAGGAAGAAGTGTCATTTTAGAATGAGCTGGTATGAAACTATGGCCAACTTCTCAACTATGTCTTGCAGTTAATTTTCCTGCTTGTATAATCAGATCCCACATTACTGCGTGATATTTTTTTTTGAATGTCTACTTGGGAGGTCTATTTGTTCTCAAGTTTTCAATTCCACAGAACCAAGCCTTTTCAATCAGTGGAATCTCCAAGTGACCTGCATTCTGAGCTAGATGAAACTGAAATTAAAACCAGATCACTTTCTAATCTCCTGTTTGTGAAGTTCATGTTTAATCAAGTTTGAATGTTCTCTGTGCTCAGCTTCCTATGAGAAGGGATTGAAAACCAGGCAAAACCTTTCAGACATGAGAACTTGAAGTTGCTTGTTTAACGAATTAGTACTGAGAAAAGGACTTGTTGGAAATGATATTTATATACGATCACTATTTTAAGACCACATTATTTTGGTACATTAGAAATTCTGTTAAACTTTTTCACTTGGGCAGGAAAAGTTTCTGAACCGTAACATGAAAGTCTACCAAAAGTCTACTTTTTCATCACGAATGAAGAATCGTTCACACCTGGGCCAAATAGCAATCTTCGCCGACGCAGATGGTGCCTCAGTTGAACGACTGGGGCTAGATCCCACTCTTATTCTCAGATTAACAGAAGGTAAGTCTAAATTACTGTTTGTTTAGGAATATAATTTTGAATATTTACTGTTAATGTCAGATAACTGGATGAAAAAGAGGCGAATGCTGGTAATATAGTGATATACCAGTGACTATACCTCTGCCACTTGTTAGCCGTGTGATCTTGGACAAGCTTTGTGACATCTCTGAGCTTCAGGACCTCACACACAGGACAGGGATAGTAACAAGAACCTTATTGGAGGTATTAACAGAATTAAGTTAAATTAAGGATGTAAAGAGTCTAGTGAAGTTCCTGGAATATGGACATAAAATAAATGATAGTTTTTATAATATTGTTAAAGTAACTTTTCAGTGGCTAGGAAAAAAGTTTTTCTAAAAGTATAGTATTTTTAGAACTGAGATATATATTGTATGCAATAATTTAATTACATAGCTTTTATTTTATATAACATCTATGAAGGATAATGAACCAAACCTAAGTCTATTTCAATTTTCTTTAAAGGTGCAGACACAAAAAGGACCATCCATGAATTTATTAGTGACCAGAGAGACAGGTTTATGCTCGAGGTAGTTAAAATAATTTCTTTCTCCCATGAGCTGAATTGAAGACTTCCTGAATGGCACTGCCACATTTTCACCTGGACGTTTTCCTTTCCCATGACAGGCCCCAGCTCCATTGCCCCTCCTACCCTAAAGACCCAGCCTCTTCCAGACCCACTTCAATCAGGCTTTTGTTCTCCTCATTCCACCAACACCACTTCCATTCCCCAATTCAGTCATTTCAATCTTCCTTCTACTTACTTCTAGCATCTGTTGGCCCAGGTGATCATCCTCACCTGAAACACTTTTCTTCAGCTAGTTTCTAGGACCCTCTATGTCCTGGTTCTTCCACAGTACTGACAGCTCACTCCTTCAGTTTTCTTGTTCCTCTGTGCCCTGATCTTAAAATGCTAGAAGACCCCAGGGCTCACACTTCACCCTACACTCTATCCACCCTCCTCCAGGCTGGAGGCTTTAAATCCTACCATCCTATTAAGAGCTTCCAAATTTACTTCTGGTTTTCCTTCCTGAACTCCAGACTCACCAGTACAACTCAGACCCAACAACTATAACCGTAGTTCTTAACATCCCTACTTAAGATGCTCCACAGGGATGTCAGACTTCACATTTCCAAAACTTCCCCTTGTTATCCTTTCCCCTGCATCTGTATATCTGAATCTCAGGCAGTGTTTCCTATCTCTGTCAACAGCAATTCCATTTTTCCAGTTACTTTGACCCAAAATACTGGGGTTATCCTCAACTCCTCCTTCTTACAACGCACATCCAAATACTCTTTGGGATATATATTTTTCCCAAATATATCTGTAATCACATGACCTTTCACGACCTCCTCTGCTGCCACTGTAGCTCATGTCACCAGTAGGTCTTGCACGGTTATTATAACTTCTGAGCACTAGTCTCCTGCTTCCACTTTTGCTCCCTGTAGTCAGTCTGACCCCACCCCTCCTCTGCTGAAGAGCTGACTTTTCTGGTCCCCAGCTCTGCTCACTCTCTGACCTCCTTCCTACCACCCTGTGCGTTGCGCACCCTGCTTCAGCCACGCTGGCCTCCTTGCTGTTCCTAGGACACACCAGTCATGCTCTCCCTCAGGACCTTTGCACAGGAGGCTTTTCCTTCTGGGAAGATTCCTTTTTCAGATATCTACATGATTTGCTCCCTACTTCCTTCCAGTCTCTTGTTAAGTTTTCACTGTATCAGGGAGTCTTTCCTGGGCTATACATGGTGTTAATCTCCTGCCCTTGCCCACTGGACCACTTATTCCCCTTTAATCAATATCTCCCTCTGCTAAAATGAATACCTCACAAAAGCAATCGATTTTATTCTGTTCACTGCTCCCAAAGAACCATTAAAACAGAACTAGCACACAGTATTCATTACTTGGCAAATGAAGTAATAAATATTTGGGGGTTATACATGTGGAGTATCTAACTTTTGGTTTTTTCTTTCTTTAATCTTTTATTTTACATCCATTCATGTTTAGAAAAACTGTATTTTTAAAAAAGTTAATTAATTGATTATTTATTTTTGGCTGCCCTGGGTCTTGTTGTAGTGCACGGACTTCTCACCATGGTGGCTTATCTTGCTGTGGAGTGCAGGCTTTGTTGTCTGAGGCATGTAGGATTTTCTCGGACCCAGGATCTAACCCGTGTCTCCTGCACTGGCAGGTGGATTCCTATCCACTACACCACCAGTGAAGTCCTGGTTGTTGTTTATTTAAAGTTATCTCATTTCCACATTCTAATCCATTCATATTATAATGTTTGTGGCTTTGTTTATACTTTATTGTTCATGCGTGACATTAAAAATACAAGTAAATTCTTATATTGTGTAGTAAAAAAAACCCCACCAAAACCAAAACAGAATCTAGCTATCAAAGTTGCATTGGAGGATCTAAACAGGGTGCTTTGAGGCTGGTTAAACACTTCCCCCACCCAACTCCCCCAGCCCCACGCTCCCCCTGACCCTGGGGCTGGCTTGGAGGAATTATTGGACCCTGACTCTCCCATGGTACTTCCGATAGGAGAGCCTTTGTGATTGCAGACAATCCAATTTCCCAAGGCCCAGAAAGTACCAGAGGACATTGTGAGTAACACTAAGTGGACCTGCTTTTTGGAGAAATATGGAACATGCCCCTCCCCGCTTTTTTAGGCTAGAGCCTGAGGAGACACATAGCTATTTTATTTGTGGGGCTATTTTGGAACAATACGAAGCCACTTCACAAAAGTGAAAGAGAGGCATTAGTCTCCCTTCTACCTATCCTGAAAATAGAATTCCTTCATGAAATGAAGGCCACAGCCCCAAGGTTCACACGCTATTATTTCTAATACAAATGATCACAGATAAACAAAAATAATCAGGCAGGTTATTTTCCCCTTTGTTATGAGACTTTTGAAATGTGGAATCATGTTCTTGATGCACTTGTGTTTTCAATATTCCCAGTATACTCTGTCAACCAAAAGAAACACCATCCAAAGGTTTGAAAAACACACAGCAATGAAGGAAAGGCAACTCATGAAAGCAGAAAAAAAGCTCGAAGAAGATGCAATAGCCTTTGAAGAGTTCCTGCGAGAAAACGACCAGAGATCTGTAGATGCTCTCAAAATGTTCGTCCCCACCCCACCCCTTGTGGCCAAATTGCTTTTTACCCTCTTCTTTCTTGGCACCCTACTCCAGTACTCTTGCCTGGAAAATCCCATGGACGGAGGAGCCTGGAAGGCTGCAGTTCATAGGGTCGCTGAGGCTTGGACAGGATTGAGCGACTTCACTTTCACTTTTCACTTTCCTGCATTGGAGAAGGAAATGGCAACCCCCACTCCAGTGTTCTTGCCTGGAGAATCCCAGGGACGGGGGAGCCTGGTGGGCTGCCGTCTGTGGGGTCGCACAGAGTCGGACACGACTGAAGTGACTTAGCAGTTTCTCAGAACACAGACCAATACAAAACAGACTAACAAATCTGTTCCTTTTCAGTGCAGCGCAGGAAACTATAAACAAACTGCAAATGATGGGGGAACTCAAAAAGGCGAGTTTGGAGATCCAGTCGGTGAAAAGGTAAGCCTGGGCCTGTCTTCTACCCATCATTTGTCCCTGCCCCCACTGAAACCTACTGGTGCCTGGCAAGACCTCAGGGGGACTAATCCTGATCAGTTGGTGATTTTTATAAGTATGAACACATTTTAAAAATAAGTAGTTTGTTGATCAAGGATTGTGTCTACCTGGGGACCAGGACACAGTGACCTCTGGCTGAAAAGTTTCTCTAACTTGTCATTACAAGATATTAGCTAAAAGAAGGAAACCAACGTTAGACGTAAGCAAATTATTTCCTAAATGTTCTTTTTTCTTCATTCTAAGGCACTGATCCCCCCTCCTCCATTTTAACATCTCTGAATTTAGGATGTTTTTAAATATTTTTACAATTATCTTACAATTATAATTGGCAGTATTTTTTATATTTTACTTACACTTGGTTGAAATTAACATTGATATTAAAACGAGGATTTTATGTACCAATATTTTCTTAGGTCAGTTTCCCAAGGCAATAGAACTAAAAGCAAAAATAAACAAATGGGACCAAACGATGCAACCAACAAGGGCTTAATTTCTAAAATATACAAATAGCTCATACAACTCAATAACAAAAAACAATCCAGTCAAACATGAGCAGAAGACCTAAATAGAAATTTAGAAGAAGACATGCAGATGGCCAATAGGCACATGAAAAGATGCCCAACATCATTAATTATTAGAGAAATGCAAATCAAAAGTACAAAGTATTATCTCACACTGGTCAGTATGGCTGTCATTAAAAAGTCTACGAATAACATATCCCGGAAAGTGTGTGGAGAAAATGGAACCCTTCTGCACAGTTAATGGGAGTATAAATTGGTGCAGCCATTGTAGGAAACAGGATGGAGTTTCCTCAAAAAACTAAAACAGAACTGTCCAGTGATCCTGAAATCCTACTCCTGGGCATAAATCTAGAGAAAACTGCAATTTGAAAAGACAAATGCACCCCAGTGTTCACTGTAGCACTATTTACAAGGGAGGCAAGACATGGGAACAACCTTAATGTCCATCGACAGAGGAATGGACAAAGAAGATGTGGTATATGTACACAATGGAATACTACTCAGCCATAAAAAATGCATGAAATAATGCCATTTACAGCAACATGGATGGACCTAGAGATCATCAAGTCAGTCAGAAAAAGACAAATATCATATATCACCCATAAGTGGAATCTAAAATGTGACACAAATGATCTTATCTCTGAAATAGAAATAGACTCACAGACATAGAGAACAAAGTTGTAGTTGCCAAGGGGCAGGGTATGGGAGAAGGACTGGAGTTTGGAATTAGCAGATACAAACTCATATACAGAATGAATAATAAGTTCCTACCATACAACACAGGGTTCGATCCCTGGGTTGGGAAGATCCCCTGGAGAAGGAAATGGCAACCCACTCCAGTATTCTTGCCTGGAGAATCCCATGGACGGAGGAGCCTGGTGGCCTACAGTCCACGGAGTCGCAGAGAGTCGGACACGAGTGAGTGACTTCACTCACTCACTCACTCACTCACTCATACAGCACAGGGAACTATATTCAATGTCTTGTGATAATGAAAATGAATATGAAAAAGAATATATATATAACTGAATCACTCTGCTGTACAGTAGAAATTAACAACATGTAAATCAATTATACTTCAATGAATTTTTTTTTAAAAGAGAAAAACACTGGGCGCCCAAGGAGGAGCCAAATGTAGTAAGTTAAGATCATCATTAGGCTCTGACTTCAGGCAAGACAGGCTTTTTCTGAATCTTACCTTGAACCATAATTTTACATCTGTTCTAAAATTCCAATTCTGACATAAAGACCCAATATGGTTTTGCTGCTGAAAAAAGTGCAAGGTAAGCTAGAAAAGCCAGTCAAATGTCTTCTACCTGCTTTCTCCAGATCTGAGGAAAGTTGATATTCACAGTGCGAGGCAGAGCTGATGGTGGGGCAGCCAGGAGTACTCCATGTGGGAGCCTGTGCTCGGGGGGGAAACAAGCCCCCAGTGAAATTGGAGCTCTGCCGCAGGCTGACTGTGCTGTCTCCCATCATTGTGCTCAAAGCAGTTTGCTTCTTGGCCATGGAAGAGCCTGGAACAACTGCCGTGAGCAAATGCCTGCTGCCTTTTCCCGGCATCCATAGATTGGCCCAGACGTCAGTCTTACAGGAGGCTCAGAATCCATGGGATGCTGCACCTGGAAACCCCTTGTGTTCGTGGGAGATGATGGAAAGCACCAGGATTTCCAATCTGGGGCACATGCTGCTCCTTCATAGGGAGCACCTGGGCACACTCGAGCCCGGCCCCCTCAGTGGCCTTTCTGCCTCAGTGCTGGCTCTGAGGGTCAGCTGCCTAGCCTTGGGCACTTTTGTTCAAATAACATTCCTACAGCTTTCTTGCCTCTCATCTCATCTTATTGAAGTCCCTATTTTTATGGCCATATTTACAATATTTGTTAAGTAAATTATTATTCAAATATATGATCAAGAGAATGACTTTTTAAAAACCTATTTGAAAAATGAACATGCTTTCACACAGGTATATCTAACCATATCTATTTTTCTTTTGAGTAGTGAAATAGCAAAAACAGAATTCCTCCTTAGAGAGTACATGAAATATGGGTTTTTTCTGCTGAAACTGTCTCCAAAACAATGGCAAATCCAGCAAGCAATGAAAAGGGCGTCAAGGAGTAAAGAAAATGTGAATGTTATGCTTCCAAGTACAATAAGAAGTAAGTCCCATATTCAATTAAGTACATATCCTAATTCTAAAATATTCTGCTTCAGTGTTTGTTATTAAATAGTTAGAATTTTTATTTTAGGCAGACCCTGAACAATCCCACTAACTCTGATATTATAAGTTATTAATTTGGAAACTCAAGTTAATTTCAAATATGAAGCAGTAAAAATATATACATGGAACAATATAAAATATTTTATTTGTAGATAGTGAGAATAGCATACCTACAAACCTCTCCCCAGTAAAAAACCTGAAATACAATTTGACTTGTTAAAACATTCTGTAGAGTAATTGTGGACACAAAGTCAATTATATTTTATTAACCTACTGCTGCTGCTGCTGCTAAACTGTTTCAGTCATGTCCAACTCTGTGCGACCCCATAGACTGCAGCCTACCAGGCTCCTCCGTCCCTGGGATTTTCCAGGCAAGAGTACTGGAGTGGGTTGCCATTGCTTTCTCCCTATTAAGCTACTATATTAAGCTAAATGCTGCTACTGCTGCTGCTAAGTTGCTTCAGTCGTGTCCGACTCTGTGCGACCCCATAGACGGCCTCCCACCAGGCTCCCCCATCCCTGGGATTCTCCAGGCAAGAACACTGGAGTGGGTTGCCATTTCCTTCTCCAATGCATGAAAGTGAAAAGTGAAAGTGAAGTCGCTCAGTCGAGTCCGACTCTTAGCGATCTCATGGACTGTAGCCTACTAGGCTCCTCCGTCCATGGGATTTTCCAGGCAAGAGTACTGGAGTTGGGTGCCATTGCCTTCTCCGATTAAGCTAAATAAGTTAACTTTATTAATTAGAAAATATACAAGAAGTTAAATTCAAGAAAGCAATAATAACCTTCAATGTGTGACCAAGAGATATGACAAATGAGAAATATGTTATCAGATAGTAAGATTGATTTTGTAAAGTTGCCAATTTTTCTGAAATTCATGTATAAGCTTTATGGAAGTATGATAAAAATGTTACCAAAAATTCATCAGAGAGTTGAGTTAGGTAGATCTTTGCAGGATGATTCTGAGGTTCATCTAGAAAGATACACAAATACTTTTGAACTAAGAAGGTGAGGGTAGGTGTGTTACCTTTAAGATGTTATATAACATATTATCACAGTCTCAAAAATGAAAACTATATGGTACTGGCATTAAGCTCAGTGAAACAGGCATAGAATTTCATACGTAAGTGATGAATGTAGGGTCACAAATCAAAGATGAAGACAGACTTCCAGCAACATTGGGGTAACAAGGACCAGACACATCCTCTTGCCTGAAAAACATAGGAAACAACAGTTTTAAGAATCAGACATCAAGGAGCAAAACAAAGTAATCCCCGAGAGAAGGGGAACACATGAGTTGAGCCCTGTGCTGGCCTCAGGGCACTGCCTGGAGAACACTTCCAGGACTCAGTGAGGCAGACGGGGGCCTCAGCAGTCTCTGTGAATGGAGAAGACAGAGCTGGGGGTAGGGAGGCCATGGGTGGCTGGGGTTCCCCGAGCAGAGTCCTGGAGGGGAGAAAGCCACACAGAAAGAGGGTTCTCTTGATCTGCAGACTCTTCAGCTCAGAGCTCATCCTGAGCCTTAGGGGTGAGAGCACTTATACCACTGAAATTGGCACATTACAAAGCAGGGAGAATCTTTCCCCTGAGAGTCAGTTATTAAGCCTTTATTAGCACACCAGGTGGAGAAGGTGATGGCACCCCACTCCAGTACTCTTGCCTGGAAAATCCCATGGATGGAGGAGCCTGGTAGGCTGCAGACCATGGGGTCACGAAGAGTCAGACACAACTGAGCGAATTCACTTTCACTTTTCACTTTCATGCATTGGAGAAGGAAATGGCAACCCACTCCAGTGTTCTTGCCTGGAGAATCCCAGGGATGGCAGAGCCTGGTGGGCTGCTGTCTATGGGGTCGCACAGAGTCGGACACGACTGAAGTGACTTAGCAGCAGTAGCAGCAGGAGCACACCAGGGGTGGCTGCCCTGCTTAGCTCCCTTGTGTCTCTCACTGTGCTGTGTGGGCTTATATGAGATCGTGTGTATAAACTGTCAAGCACGGTAATGACATTGGGTTAAACTCAATATATGATGTTTGACAAGAGAGAAAATACATGGGAAGGAAAACCGAGAAGTATTTGCATTTAACAGCTTTAACAGATTCAGTGCTCCGAGACTTGTCCTCTAACTCGAGGATGCTCAGAAGGCACTGAGTCTCAGTCTAGAGGGTTGAATGGTTAACACCGGGATTTTAGAAGTTCTGATAGACTTGACGTGGGAAAGAGACTTCTTCAGGCCCTCTAGGTTAGTTCTCATCCATCCTGCCTTCTCCAGAGACCAGCCCTGGCTATCTGCATAATACATATGTTGGTTACCATGTCCCCATCTTACATTTCTGTCCCTGGAAATTTTCACAATAACTTGGCCTTCACCCTGAAACATAGCTCTCATTCTCAGAAGTGTTCCCCTACCCCAACTTGTTTATTTTCCATTCTAGAATTAAGTGCAAGGAGAAGAGAGACCATTGACGAGTCCAGGAGGACATCATTTTCGGAAGATTCTTCTCTGGGAAGAAGTAGCCAAGGTAACACTGGGTCTTTGGCACTTCACCCACAAAAATAAAGTCTGAGAAGGTGCCCATCTCAAAGTGGAGATGCAGGACCTATAAACTAAGCTGAAAAACAGAGCCTAGTGTCCACATCACCCTTAATCCCGGGGAGCTACATGCTCTGTCTCTCTCTCTCCAAACATTATTACAAAACTCAGAGAGGTGGGTGAATGAATAGAACCGGCAGAGAAGTCAGGGGCAGAGGATCTTGTACAAGTTGTCCCTGGCTGACTAGCACATCCTCTGAGGTCCTTCTTGGCTGGGCCTCCTCATTCCTGTGGTTCAAGCCTGCTCTCTGGTGTTGGTGGACCAATTCCCAGGGCCCAACAATCCAGGCCAATGGCAACCAGGTGACTATCATTGGCCGGTGACTCAGGGAAGTAACTGGGAAGACTGAGGAAACTCTACCATGCTCATAATCAACTCTAAGGGGACTTTCAGCCTCAACCCCTGCCCTGTAGTCATTCAACGCCCGCAGGCAAGCTGATTTCCAGGGACTCTCTCCTTTATCCTGCTGCCAACCATCAGAGGTATTTAGTGGTAGGGGGAAAACTCAGCCATACAATTTGCCTGCCCAGAAACAACCCTGGCAGAAGTGCACTTGGCCAGCTGATTGAAAAGGTGGATTCCTTCAGAGTGTGAGGCCAATTTGGACCCATATTTTTTAAGACATACTACTTTGTCTGTTAGAGGATCTGGAGTAGGGTGCAGGGGAAGGGAGTGTAGAGGAAGTGGGTGGTGGGGTCCATATTTTCTTTTCTTTAAAATCTTGAAAATAGGAGTCACTCAGTTTCAATAGCATCCCTTCCCAAGACATTTTTAGTAATATGTGTTCCAGCATCAGCTTAAAAATTTAAGATGCTTATTTATGGTGGGTGCTAGAATCCACTGGTTCTTTGTCCATTTTCTTTTCTTCCCCCACTCACCTTGGATATACTGGAGGAATACTATATATCAGCAACTTTTTGAGACTTCAAGTACACAAAGATGAATAGGATATAGTTCTGCATGCTGGAACTATACAAATACAATGTAATGGGACAAATGATACAGCAGTGATGGTGAGGGGTCTCGGGGCAAAAACTAAAAATGTGATCTCTGCCTAAGGCATTCATAAAAGTCTTTAATAGGAGGAGACATCTGAGCTGGATTTGGAAGAATAAGTGGGACTTTCCAGGTAGAGGGATCGGGGAGTGAGGCCTGCTGTAGTCTCAAGACAGAACAGCAGGAAGGGTGGCTGGAAGCCACAAAAGCTCGGGCATGAGGAAGCATGACCTGGGGGCCAGTGGCTGCAGAGATCCAAGAGCAGCTGCCCACTTCTCAGGTTCAGACCATGATCAGACCCAGACACTGGTAATAAATAAAGTCTACCATGTTTATATTTTGATCTTTTAAAATCTGTGATTAAAAATGTATATGATTAGGTAACAAGAGAACTATGATTTATATTCACCATTTATGTCCCTGATTTGTGCCATGTTTTAGACAATAAGTACCCATCCCCACCCCAAACAGCAATTTCTGATTTTATGCTTGGAACCAAAAGTCAGTAGAATAAAACAGCACTATTTTGTATATGACTGTTTCTAATAATAATTTTTTTTAAAGTAATGGGCATATCAGTACAGAAAAATGAGTCCCTCTCACCAAATAGCAAGCACTCATTCCTAATTACATGTTCTTTTTACCTCCACCATCACCAATGATGTGGACTTCACCTGGACATTCTGAATAGCAAGATCACGCAGGAGGACCACTCCCAACCTAGAGGAAAAGAAATCATCCTTATCAAAGTATGGTACATATTGATTACCTCTCTTGGAAATGGTGTATTTTTTATAAGCAAATATCTCTTTTAGCCTTTCTTCAACATATGTGCCACGTACCCATACCCACCATAAGAGATGATGGAGGTAGTCGTTGCCATTTCTATGTGCTCGGCAGGTGACCAAGTTCTCACAGGTCTTCCCGCATCCTTTGATGAGGGCCTACATCTGCTATTTGCAGAAACCACCCACACCCTGCCTCTTGGGTCTTTGCCTCTTAGAATCCACTGCCCAGTTGTTTTTGATCTACTCTGCTGACTCATGTGTTTGCAAATTTACTGTAGCATTCAAAATTGCTTCTATAGGACTAGAAAGCACTTTTTGTTTGTTTCTTCCCTTACTTGATTATTGACTCATTTATATTCATTATTTCAGAAAGTGGTAGTTCACCACACTAGCTACCCTGGAGTGAAGTGAAGTGAAAGTCGCGTCTGACTCTTTGCGACTCCATAGACTAACAGCCCATGGATTGCTCCAGGCCAGAATAATGGAGTGGTAACCTTTCCCTTCCCCAGGGGATCTTCCCAACCCAGGGATCGAATCCAGGTCTTCCGCATTGCGGGCAGATTCTTTAGCAGTTGAGCCACAAGAGAAGCCCAAGAATACTGGAGTGGGTAGCCTATCCCTTTTCCAGTGGATCTTCCCGACCCAGGAATTGAACCGGGGTCTCCTGCATTGCTGGCGGATTCTTTACTAACTGAGCTATCAGGGAAGCCCCCAGCTACCCTAGAGGAGCTGTAAGAAAATATATTGATGTCCAGGATGGATACTCTGACCCCAAAGGAAGTATCTGGGCCAGCAGTGTATTATCCTGGCAAAAGTCGACACAGACACTGTGCTCTGAATTTCAGGGGNTTGAACCGGGGTCTCCTGCATTGCTGGCGGATTCTTTACTAACTGAGCTATCAGGGAAGCCCCCAGCTACCCTAGAGGAGCTGTAAGAAAATATATTGATGTCCAGGATGGATACTCTGACCCCAAAGGAAGTATCTGGGCCAGCAGTGTATTATCCTGGCAAAAGTCGACACAGACACTGTGCTCTGAATTTCAGGGGCCTCGTGGTCATTCTACTTCTGTGGCATTTTAGAGTCACTGTTTTGTTGTGTTTTAATTACATTTTCACTTGGAGAGAATTATGGATTTACATGCAGTTACAAGAAGAAATACAGAGAGGTCTCACTATACTTTAACCAGTTTCCCCCAATAGTAACATCTATTGCAAAATTGTAGTATAATAGCACGAACAGGATATTGACATCAGTACAGTCAAGATACAATCAAATACAGAACATCGTCATAAAGATTTTCCATGTTGAAGCACAAAGTAATACACAGATGTCACATTGACTTTCTCAGAAAGTTCACTGCTTCTTAGTTTCTTTCATTTACTCAGCACGTATTTACTGAGTGCCCTATAGGGCCAGAATAAAAAGACAATCTTTGCTCTCAACAAGCCTACTGTCTAGTGAGGAAGACAGACAAGGAGTTTGTCAGTTACATTATACCATGATAAGGCCATTGGAAGGACAGTCAGGGTGCCTCAGGCATGCAAAGGAAGGACTCTCAGCCCAGAGAAGAGGTGAGGGACTGGAGAAGGAAGGGCAGGATCAGTGGACACCCTCCAGATCAGATGGCCTCTAAGCAGTGTCTGGTGAGGACGAGGGTTCAGTGAAGAGGGAGGGGCCTGCTGGCACGAGGGTGGCAGTGTTTGGGTCTGTTCAGAATGGCTGGGCTGCAGGATGTAAATGGACTAGACTGGAGGGGTAACTAGGTATTGTCTCATGAGCAAGGAAGCAGTGGGGTCATCCCAAAGGTGCCTGTGTTTTGTTCCAAGTGCCCAGGGAGTCACTGAATGTTTTAGCAAGAGTGTGACAGAGGCTCAAATCAGATTTACATTTTAGAAAATTGAAGATGGTAGTATTTTAGAGAACAGAATGGACAGGAAAAAAACTAGACATGGAGGAGCCAGTTAGGAACCTGTGGTCACAATTCATTAGATGAGAGATAATGAACTCCCCCAGCCAGACAGTGGCAGCCGGAACAAAGGAGAGGCTGTGGGACACATTAGGGAAATGCTACCTATGGGCTTCCCCCAGTAAAAAGAGTGGCCACAGATAACTCCCAAATTTCTCATGTGGCAACTGGATGTGTGGTGTTGTCATTCAAAGGTATTAGGAACACAGCAAGGGGAGCAGGCCTGAGAGGAAAATAAGGAGTGTGATTTCGGATGCATTCATCTGAGCTCTCTATGGGACACCCAAGTGGATACTGATGTTCAGCTGGGAGCTGGACACTGAAGTCCAGAGCTGAAGAGAGACAGAGATGCGGGAGTTGCTATGTTAGTTGTGGTTGAATCTATAGAAGAGGATCAGCCCCAGAGGATAGGTAGAAAGAGAGGGAAGAAGGCTGAGGAAACAGACTCAAAGAAAAGGAACCAAAAAGGTAACATAGTATCAGAGAGGTGGGAGAAGATTGATTTGAAAATGATATTACTGAATCCACCAAGAGTGGACTCAACGGTGGATGTTTCCCAAGTATCCCTTGACTTCTGTGGCCCTCTCAATTTTCCTACAGCATATTTCCCGTTGCTAAAGGGCAGCTCCAAGTAGCTTATTTTGTCCCTTCAAACTCAGCATGAACAAAACAAATGTTAATCTTGTCCTTGTGCTATGCTTAGTCGTTCAGTTGTGTCCGACTCTTTGTGACTCCAAGGACTGTTAGCCCACCAGGTTCCTCTGTCCACGGGGATTCTGCAGGCAAGAATACTGGAGTGGGTTGTCATGCCCTTCTCCAGGGGAACTTTCTGACTCAGGAATCGAACCAGGGTCTCCTGCATTGCAGG
>SJYV01013236.1:60381-146273 GCA_006410875.1 Neotragus pygmaeus | reverse complement strand
TGTGTGTGCGAGGCTGCAGCTCCGCACCGCGCGGAAGCGCCCTTACGGGTTTCCCTCAAGGACGGCGGCCCTGAGGCCCGGCTCACCGATGTGGGGGGTGCCCAGCCCCCACTCAGGAGGAGGCTGTCAGGGAGGGGGGTGGGGGTGAGGGATTCTTTACTAGCTGAGCTACCAGGGAAGCCCAGTCTTGTCCTTATCCTATCCTTAAAGCTGTTTTCCTTCCTGTTAGCGTGACCTCCATTACTCCAGGCTTACTGACTACAAATGCTGAAGTCATCTTGTCTCTTCTCTTTGTGCCCTAGTAGCTCTTTCTGTTCTTGGTTCCCATGAACTCTTTTCTTTCCCGTGTCTCTAGATTTTCCTCCCAACCTCCAACCACTGTTTTCCACCATCACTACAAGCATTACTTACCTAGGTCGCACCAACAGCTGCTTTACTCCTTCCTTAGCCCCTGCCCTTTTAACATTCCAATCATTTTCAATTTATCGCTCTTAAAGGATTCTTTCAGAGCCACCTTGCAAGCCACACAACTATTCTTTGAGTATGCATCTCATCACCCACCCCACTCCCCAACCAACATTTCCTCAGTCTGATCAGAAGATATTTTACAGATGCACCTCAAATAATTGGTACCACGTGGGTAACTCTTCCTTATGGTCTCTTTGTTTGCATGTCACCCTTGTCTGGGAATGAATCTGATTTTCTTTTGCATACTCATGGAATCCATGGATTCCTGCGATTCCCTAAAAGGCTAAACAGGCTACTGAAAAGGACTAGGTTACATTTAGTCTCCAAAAATAACTTAGTAATGAAAGCAAATCTGTTGATAGAAAATGGCTCAGAAATCAGGCATTTTCTTTTCCTTTTACAGCCAAACTGAGAGTGTCAGTTCAGAAGACAGTTTGGAATTCTTTTTAGATGATGATATGGACTACGATCTGGTAACCAGACTATTTGTCTTGACTTAAATATTGTTTGGTGAAAAGTATAGATGCTCATTTCTTCTTTTGAAATTAAAATGTCCTTTTCCAAATATTCCACAGCCTTTCAGAAGAAAATATGATTTTAAAAAATTTATTTGTTTGCACTAGGTCTTATTTGCAGCATGCGGGGTCTTTTGTTGTGGCATATGGGATCTAGTTCCCTGATCAGGGAACGAACCTGGGCCCTCTGCATTGACAGCATGGAGCCTTAGCCACTGGACCACCAGGGAAATCCCTGAAAATATGATTTTGCTACTGTTCTCTAGTTGTATATATAGTTCATGTTTGTCATCAGACATTTAATGAAAAATAAATGTCGACTTCCCTGGCGATTTAGTGGTTAAGACTCTATACTTCCACTGCAGGGGCATGGGCTCGACCCTGGTTGGGGGAACTAAGGTCCTGGATGCTGTGAGGCACAGCCAAAAGACTTTTAAAAAATTATAAGTAAATAAATAAGTGTCCTTTAGAAGGTAACAATGTAGGAGATATATATTATCTACAATCTTCCTGTGAAAATGACCACCTTCTGATTATTTATCATTTTTGGGGGGCTTGAGATATATTGGGTAGCTGGACTGTGAGATAAATTGAGCTTCAACAAAACAGCTCTTTGTGGCTATAGGTCTGATTGTGAACTAACCTCACCCTAAATACAACCACAGAAACTCACAGAAAAAGAATAAAACACTTAAAAGCATTAATTGTATACTATACATAACATACCTTATCCAAATCATCTTTGTGTGTGTGTGTGTGGAAAAAGCACAACTTACCATCTTAACTAGTAAGTGTATGATCCTGCATCGTTAACTATTAACATGCTGATGTAACAGACCCCTGGAACTTTTTCATCTTGCACAACGGAAACTATACATCAACTGAACAACTCCCCTATGCCTACTCCCTCTAGCCCCTGGCAACCATATTCTACTTGATATTTCTAAGAGTTAAGATTACTTTACATACCTTGTAAAAGTGGAAGCAGCATTTGTCTTCTCACGAGTGGCTTATTTCATTTAGTCTCATGTCCTTATGTTCTTCGGATTTATCCATATTGTAGCAAATGACAGGGTTTCCTTATTTTTTAAGGGTGAATAGACCACATTTTCTTTATCCATCCATTGATGCACATTTAGGTTTCTTCCACTTCTTGGCTACAATAAATTTGATGAACGTAGGGGTGCAAATATCCAAGTCATCTTGCTATAAATTAAATTTATTTAAAGTGATATAAACTTATACTTAAAATTTTAGAAAATAGAAAATTATTAAAATGTAGGGAGAAAATGACCTTCACTTAGTCCTGTCTTTTTTCATTCTACTTCTTCTCTCTTGTCTTTTCCTAGAAACTTGCCTTTCCTTTTTTCCTGCTTTTGCCTCCTCCTCTGCTCCATCCCCTTCTTTCTCTTTTCCTCACTCTCTTCTTCCTTTTCCCCTTCTCTAATAAACTTCATCTCCTTTCTAGCACCCAAAGTGTTCTCTTCCCTTTGGCCAGCTCTCATATAGAAATAGGCTGTCGTCACTCTTTGCCCATATCTCCCTTATAATCGGAGGAACAGTATTCCTTTACCCCACTGTTTTTTCCTAGAGAAGTCACATATGCACAGGTAGTACGTTAAGTGTACTAATTATGCTCTTCATTATTGATTAGGAGCCAGAACTTTATTTCAAAGAACCTGAAGAGTTACTTCAAGTCCTCACAGACCTGGAAGAGAAGAATCTTACTTTGGTACAATATTCCCAAGATGTAGATGAAAATCTTGAAGATGTAAATAAAAGAGAAAAAGTTATACAGGATAAAATGTAAGTCATAAGAAACAAGCAGACATTCTATTAACCAATTTCTCATCAGAGACGAAGTCCACCTTCATTTATGTGTGGCCCTTCCTTCTGGTCTCCCTGGATTTAGGGAAGAATTTTAATAATAATAATTTACACTGCAGAATGTAAAAAGTAGGAATTATATTTACACAGAATAGACTGGTTTTAGTTTTAGTCCCTAATTCTTTTCACTTATCAAAAAATTTTCCTAGCTAGCAAGAATAAAAGACAATATAGAAGGTTATAAAGAATCAAAATGTCACCTACTGCCTTACTCTTTGTTCAATGCAGTTTTACGCTGGCATCTGGCTGACCAAATCATGCTTTGGATGATAATGCTAATAAACTCATTTTCCTTGGCTGTGACTCTCAGCAAAAGTTTTTTCATGACTTAAATATTTTATCATTTTATAATGTACATTATCAAAATCGGGGCTATTATAAAAGGGATTTCTGTTGGGAAGGGGGCTGGATTTGATGACTCAAAAAATTCTTTCCTACTCTAATACTCATTGTAAAAATGTGCAGAACCTTTTTTGGAAGACTCATTTGCACCAGAAGAGAAGGGTAAGACAATCTTTTTAAATAGTTAAGTCAAACTGCATTGAACTTTGGGACATATTAGAAGAACTTAAAACCATAATCTTATAGCCACCCAGTAAGCTACTGTCTTCTTTTAATCCTTGTCTCCTCACTTTCAGTCTTCAGTATTCGGTGCCCCCACCATGACATTATGATATGAGGGGATGGGTGGGTATGGTTGGGCAGGAAAAGGTTATCTATATCAGAAGCTCTAAGTAAGGAGTCAGGAGTCTCTACTTTTCCCAGTGGCTCCCCAGGTATTCTGATTATCAGTCAGGTTTAAGAACAGTGACATCCTAGGTCACCCAGCTTGGGTTTCCGATACCTCAATTCTACTGCTTTTTCTATTTGGGGGACTCAGGAGAGCCACAAAAGTAGAGGGGTGAGAAAATACTTCCTGATGGATGTTGAAAAGCATCTGTGCATTTATTTTTCTTATTTTTAACATGAAAAGTTGCAGGTACTTTGTCCATGTCTTAAAATATAAACTTCTATTTGGCTTACTAGACATAAGATGTTGACACATGATCTAGAGAGTGTTGAAGTTCCTGACTGATGGTTTATTTCACTGAATCATAAATTACAGATAAGGATCTCTTTCTTCTTTGCAATAGAAATACCAACATAGAGTTTCTTTTGGAACACAAGGAATTGCTCAAGGCCAACTGTGTAAGAGAAGAAGAAAAAGCAGCAGAGTTGGAATTAAGGTCCAGGCTATTTAGTTTTGGAGAATATAACTCAGATGCTCAGGTAATTATTCTTTGCCTGCAGTAATTTTATTTTGGCTCATGATAATAAGACTCTGCATTCCCTGTGTCTTAAGCATTGGAATAGGAGGATTAAAGCAAACCACAAGTCCCAGGTTGATGACAGAGGCTGAAAACCTGCTTGGAAATTACCTTGTCAATATGAAATAGCCAACTTACACAGTAGATAGAAAACATTCAATTATCATTGGTACTCTCTTAAAAGGTTACCAAGTATGATGCTGAGATTTCCCCACCTATAAATATATTTGTTTTAGTCAGTATACACATGACTATACATATGAAGTGGTTCACTGCCTGTGATCGTTTTGGTATTAATTTCAAGGGCAAATAATGAAGACAGGAAGCACTGAATCAGCACTGAATGGAGTATCTTCCCAACACTGAGCTTGTAATAGGTTGTGGCCTCTTTGGGGTCTGCAGAGATCTATCACCAGAGCACCTGTGACATAGAATAGTGTGCTTACCTGTTTGCAGGCAGGTCTCTCCCAGCTGGATGCAAACACTAGGGCAAAGCTTGTCTTACCCTTCTCTTCAGCTCAGTTTAGCACCCATTAAACAATAATTAGCAGGTGTTCCATAAATGTTTGTTGAATGAATGATCAGGCTAGTTTTAAGACCCATAATAAACTCCAGCTAGCATTGTTTTTGGAGAAGGCAATGGCACCCCATTCCAGTACTCTTGCCTGGAAAATCCCATGGATGGAGGAGCCTGGNTATTATCATCTTTTTATTGTATTCATAATATAGAAATAATATAGAAGCGATGTATGGTTCATCAAGTGATGACCAGTGGCATATTGCATCTTGTTTAGAGGGAGTTGGTCCTCTCGCCTTGTTGGGAATATAGACTTTAACAAGACACTTGCCATCATTTCCTTAACAGGGATAATAAACAGAACAATTCTGCATAAAAGCTCATATCAGCTTCTTTCATGCCTTTTCTTTTCAGAAGGCTGCCTAAGGGTTTAAGCAATTTACTGGTCTGACCCGCATCCTTTCTCTGCAGTCTGCGGTTCTTTTGTTTAACATTAGTATGTGGGCAAACAGCATTCTGAGCTGTGCAGAGCTTATCAGCCTGCGTTCAGTCGACCGGAACCCCATTCTATGTATCTAAGCGGGGCCACATTTAATACTTCACAGTGGGAGCATCTGTAGTTTCCAAAAATGACTTGTTTATCAGATAAACTCTGTCCTTACGCTGACAGATGTGGTGGATGGTGGATCTTCAGTTTCATACTTCTCTAGTCTAAGGCTTATACAGAATATGGTATACTGGGGGACGGTGAGACCCAGAGATCAGAGTCCTGACAAGAATTGTTTATATAGCCACTCTCCAGTAGCACTCAAAATTCACTTCCTGGGTTTGGGAAATGAAGACAATTCTAATTTTCTCTTTTGGAACTGAATATGTAACTAATTCCCATGTTAGCTAAAGTATTAAGAGGAGGAGAGACATTTCCACTGTTAACATCTTATGATTTCCTTGGTAAACACTGTAAAGTGCCTTANAGTTGGTGATGGACAGGGAGGCCTGGCATGTTGCGATTCATGGGGTTGCAAAGAGTCAGACACGACTGAGTGACTGAACTGAACTGAACTGTCCTTAATCACTATCCTAGGACACTGATCTTTGGTTTTGTTGAATGGCTACCCACTCCAATATTCTTGTCTACCCATTCCAGTATTCTTGTCTGGAAGAGGAGCCTGGTAGGCTACAGTCCACGGGGTCACAAAGAGTTACACATGACAGCAATTAACACTACTTGCTTGGCAGTTCCTTCTCATTCTTGGTTCCCTGGTGGCTCAGATGGTAAAGAATCTGCCTCCAATGTAGGAGACCAGGGTTTGATCCCTGGGTTGGGAAGATCCCCAGATAAGGAAATGGCAACCCACTCCAGTATTATTGCCTGGATAATCCCATGGACAGAGGAGCCCGAGGGCCACAGTCCATGAGACACAAAGTCAGACTTCACTGAGCAACTAACCCTTTTTCAATCTTTTCTCTGATTCCTTCAAATCTTTAATCTTTAGATTCCAAAATGTCCCTTGTCTGTGAACATTTTCTATTTATAACTTCTTCCTTGGTGATTATAGGATTTTGGCTTTCACTCTGAGTTAAGAAAAGAAGCCATCCAATTGTATGGATTTAACTACCATCTCCATGATACTCATTCTTAAATGTTTCTCTCTAGCAAAGACCTTTCCCTGAAGTCCAGGCTCAATTATCCAACTGTGTACTTGACATTCCTAGTTGGGTAACTCATGGTCATCTCAAAGTTAGCATGCCCCAAACTGACCTCCTTATACTCTTTCCCAATCCCATCCCCTGTCTTTCCATGTCGATTGCTTATGCCAAATTCTCATACTCTGCATCTCAACTCTCAGCTATATTATTTAAATATATGGAGAATTTAACTACCTTTTCATCACCTTCATCACCACAACCCTAAACAAGCCAGTATCACCTCACATTAGATTATTACAGTGGCTTACTAAGTAGTCTCCTAACTTTGATCTTTGTCCTTTTACTGTATACTCTCAATTTAACAGTCCAAGCCATTCTTTGCTTTCCACTTAAAATGTTTCATTGGCTTCCTGTTCCAAAGTCATACAGTGGTCTCCATGTCCCTATAATTGGGTCTTTCACTACATTTTTAATCTCATTTTCTACTCTTCTGCCTTTATTAGCTACTCCAGCTTTCCTTGTTTTCTTGTCACGCCTCAAGCACTCCAGGTCTCCTTATCCTTCAAGGTCATTGCAATTACTTTTGTTCCTGATCTGATTTTCCCCCAAGATGACATGCTTCATTACCCTCTTTAGGTGTTTACTTAAAAGTCACTTCTTTATCCTATCTAAAATTGTAACCCTAAATAGTTCTTATCACTCTTCTCTATTTAATCTTTTTGGGTACTTCTGACTAGCCATCATTTTATGTATTTTATGTATTACTTTATTGCCTATCTCTGCTATTGGAATATGAGTTCTAAGAGGTGGATTTTTTGCTCGTTCTGTTAACTTTTGCATCATCAGAACATAGTGTAATGTCTGATACATAAGAATAGTTCAAAGGATATTTGCTGTGAATAAATAACTAATGGTGATGCTTGCTCCTTGGAAGGATAGCTATGACAAACCTAGATAGCATATTAAAAAGCAGACATATCACTTTGCCAACAAAGGTCCATATAGTCAAAGCTATGGTTTTTCCAGGAGTCATGTACCAGATGTGAGAGCTGGACCATAAAGAAGACTGAGCACTGAAGAACTGATGCTTTTGAATTGTGGTGCTGAATAAGACTTTTGAGAGCCCCTTAGACTTTGAGGAGATCAAACCAGTCAATCATAAAGGAAATCAGTCCTGAATATTCATTGGAAACACTGATACTGAAGTTGAAGATCCAATACTTTGGCCACCTGATGCAAAGAGCTGACTCATTGGAAAAACCCCTGATGCTGGGAAAGATTTNGGAGATCAAACCAGTCAATCATAAAGGAAATCAGTCCTGAATATTCATTGGAAACACTGATACTGAAGTTGAAGATCCAATACTTTGGCCACCTGATGCAAAGAGCTGACTCATTGGAAAAACCCCTGATGCTGGGAAAGATTTAGGGCATGAGAAGGGGCCAACAGAGGGCAAGATGATTGGATGGCATCGTGGACTCAATGGACATGAGTTTAAGCAAACTCTGGGAGATAGTGAAGGATAGGGAAGCCTAGTGTGCTGCAGCCCAAGGGATCACAAAGAGTAGGATGTGACTTTGCAACTGAACAACAAGAGATTGAGATATAGAAATAAATTCAGAAAAGATTGGGATGATGCTGACACATGTGAGTTTTTTCAGAGTTCCTTAATAACCTACGTCCTTTCCCCCTGGGTTAGTGTTCCACCTGAGGAGGAAACTTGATTTCTTGGATGACCACCAAGAGCTTAGATGATGCAGTCTGAAAGTTCGTTCCTCAGAGTGTGAATACTGAGCAATAGATTATGTGAAACTGTGGAGAGAATCAGGTATTTAAATTCCTCCTGTGTTCTCTCTTCTGTAGAGCACTTCAAGGCATGACTTCAACATGCAACATAATCAGAGAAGTTCTGCAGGCCCAGGAAACACACTTTATGAAGGATTTGCTATCCCCCTTTCTTGTCTGTTGCAAAGAAAGCCTCAGCCTAACAGTGTGTCTCACGTGGTTTACGTATTTCCTTACCTTGTGCCCCTTTTGTCCTCATCCTCACCATCCTGGACTTGCATGTCTCAAATCAAGTGCTAACACTTTAGTCCTTGTGTCAGGATCTGCTCTCCATAGCACATAAATCCTAATGTTTTCAGTTGGATTTCGGGTGAATTTGGTGTCATTCAGTCCCTAGGTCATGTCTGAGTCTTCGCAACACTATGAACTACAGCACGCCATGCTGCCCTGTCCTTCACTATCTCCCAGAGGTCACTCAAACTCATGTTTATTGAATTGGTGATGCTATCTGACCACCTCATCTTTTGTCACTATCTTCTCCAGCTGCCCGCAATCTTTCCGAGCATCAGGGTTGGGTAAATAGTGTTGGGCTTAAGAAGTGGGTTAATAAAATCCATATTGATAAGATTCTACATCAAGAGTTATAAAAAATGCAAATAAATAGTCTGCTCTGGAATTCAAAGAAGAATGTTTGAATGAGAGGTACAGATCTATAAAACATAGGCACAAAGATTTGGGTAGACCCTTGATTGCTATGGACTGAATGTATGTGTACCCACAAAATTCATATACTAGAAACCTAATGCCCAGTGTGATGGACTTAGCATGTGGGGCCTTTGGGGGGTAGGTAGGTCAGGAGGCTCTGTCCTCATTAATGGGATTAATGCCTCTATTAAAGAAACCTGGAGGGGCTCCCTGCCCCACTCCACCATAAGAGGATACAGTGAAAAGTTCTCAATCCAGAAGAAAAAATGCTGGGCTGCTCTCACCCTGAACTCAGACTTCCAGCCTCCTGAACTGTGAGAAATAAATTTCTGTTGTCTATAAACTATCTAGTTTATAGAATTCAGTTATAGTAAAGCAAGCAGATTAAGACAGGATAAGAAGAGACAATGTCTATGGCACATGAATTTGTAAGAACTGTGTAGATATCAGAGAGGAACTACTCAAAACAGAATAAAAATAAAAGAATGGTTCAATAGAAGTTAAGAGGAGAGAGAGTTGCAAGAGGGACAAAGTGTACAATAGTGTCAGATGTGTTTGAGATGCCAAATACAGAAAGGAGTACAAAATGACAGATTTTGCAGTTAGTCTGTTATGGGTGATATTGTTGGGGGCTCTTTCCATGGAATGGAACTGTAGTAGGTTAAGCAGTGTCAGAGAAGTTGCAAAGTAGAAATTATACATTCCTCTTATAAGAGACAGTATTTGGAAGGGAAAGAGGTCACTGGCACTTTCACCCTAGAGAAAAATTTCACTGCCAGCATGGTTTTCTGAATGATATAAAGCAGCAGTGGCATTTAAAAATCATGTAAAGGTTATTAGAGATAGCATCCTTCTATAGCTATTGCTAGTATTAAACCCAGTTATTTTGTTAGCAAGAAGAAATTACAAATCAGATATAAGTATTACACTGAAGTTATTGGATATGTTGATACTGTTGCAACAAAAAATATGGAATTAGTGATTCTTTTTATACCAAAAAATAATGCTAATCCTGGAAAATATTATTTCTATAAGGTACCACAAAAAAATCTATAAAACTACTTCCATTGTCACAGAACAAATCAGTCATTTCTGACTGAGCTACAATAAATATTTATAGATAATCATAGAGAAGAGGGGATATCATTAAATTCCCAAACCATACAAATCTGTTCAATAACAAAATTAAATCTAGCAGTAGCCATAACCATAAATACACAGTTTATAAAGGCTCCATACTTAAAGTCTGATATGCAAAAAATTTATTCAGGGTGATTAAGAATTTTAAGCTGTTACTAGAAACAGAAGATATTAAGAAGAGGTGGCAAGAATACATAGAAGAACTATACAGAAAAGAGCTTCACCACCCAGATAATCATGATAGTGTGATCACTCACCTAGAGCCAGACATCCTGGAATGTGCAGTCAAGTGGACCTTAGAAAGCATCACTACAAACAAAGCTCGTGGAGCTGATGGAATTCCAGTTGAGCTNAAAAAAAAAAAACTGTGGTAAAAAAATATACATAATTGACCATTTAACCATTTCAAATGTACAATTCAGTGGCATTAATTATATTTGCAATGGTGCATAATCATCACCACTATTTTAGGACTTTTCCATCATCCCAAATAGAAACTCTGCACCCATTAAACAATAATTCCCCTCCCACCTTCCAGCTTCTGGTAACCTCTGTTCTACTTTCTCCCTCTATAAATGTGTCTTTCCTGTTGTTCAGTCACTACTCTTTTTGCGATCCCATGGACTGTAGCCTGCCAGGATCCTTTCTTTGTCCATACTTTCTTTCCCATGTAAGAATACTGGAGTGGGTTGCCATTTCTGTCTCCAGGGGATCTTCCTGACCCAGGGGGAGAAAAAAGGAGCTTTATGGCAAACAGGACTTTTTTTTTTTCTTTTTCATTTCATAGGTATTTCTCCAAACTTCCTAAAATCATATTTTGAATATAAATAGGGACTACAGTGTTACTGTAGGAGGAAAGAAAGGGGGCTTTATAGTAAAGAGGACCATCAGAAATCTTGTTAAACTAGATGGGAGAGACAAGCTGTTTGAAGTAAACTATTGGTAACAGATCTTGATTTGTAATTGTTGGTAGCTCTGTAATGAGTCTGTGGTTTCAGGAGGGGTTTCCCATGGCTCCTGGAGCCACATTTATCTTAAATATTATTTGTCCTTGGCTTTATGGTGATTCTCGTCTTCTTGAGCAGAAGCAGGAATGGGGGCAGGATTCTACCAGGAGAACGATTTACTTTGCCCAGAAGTTAATTATTGAGATCCTTTTATCTGCGAATGCCGGGTATACAGTGGAAACACAGAAAGAGAGTTTTCTTACAGTCCCAAAACATATTACCTACAAGCTTGAACATCTCTACCAACAGTTACAATGGTGCAATGGCCAGGTACAGGGATCAGCAAGGTGTGGCCTAAGCCTCCGCTTAGAGTAGAATACTGGAATGACTTCCAGATGGAGAGAATGAAAACTCAAAATGTTTTGTAGGCCAGCCTGGGAAGCTGTTTGCTTATAACTTTTTTTTCCCTCTGAGAGAATGCATTCATTTATTCAGCAAACATTTATTAAGTGCATAGTTACATGCAAGGTGCTACTTTAGACATAAGTATAAACATAAGAAACAGCTCCTGCCTTCCAGGTGCTTACAGTCTATAAGGGACAATAAGACATGTATGCAAATAACTGTCAGACTGGATTATAGTGTTAGTAATTAGTTACTTTTTGTGAGCCCTTGGACTGTAGTCCACCAGGCTCCTCTGTCCATGGGATTCTCCAGATAAGAATATTGGAGTGGGTTGCCATTTCCTTCTCCAGGGGATCTTCCCAACCCAGGGATTGAACCCAGGTCTCCTGCTACCAAGGAAGCCAGTAATTATAGTAAGCACAAAAAAGGGAGTTCACATACTGCTGCTAGGAAATGCACTGGAGTGGGAAAAAAAAGGATTTAAATGTTTATGTAGTGTCTCCTTAAATGGGAATGATACACAAAAACATTCAGCATCCTATTATTTTATACCTAGACTGAAATATTTTTAAAGAAATAATCCAGGGTGTTATTAATGCTCTATGTGCTGTGCTTAGTCGGTCAGTCGTGTCTGACTCTGCGACCCCATGGATTGCAGTCCACCAGGCTCCGCTGTTCACTGGGATTCTCCATGCAAGAATACTAGAGAGGGCTGCTATGCCCTCTTCCAGGGGATCTTCCAGACCCAGGGATTGAACCCAGGTCTCCCACACTGTGGCGAGTTCTTTCCCTGAACCACCAGGGAATCCTGCTCTGACTATAAATTATGACATAAATAGACTGCTGCATTTTTTTTCCCACTGTTCTAATGTTGTATTAAAGGTTTTCTTTTTAAAAAAGGAAGTATTTAGTAGAATATATTAATAAAAGCCTTTTATTATAATATAGTAAAAGATTTTTACATTTATTGAATGAACAAGCAAACAGTAATGAGATGTTTTCTGCTCTCTTTTTCTTTTTAATCTCAGGAAAAACTGATAGATTCTCTTAGTAAAAAAATTAACCAAGTATACAAAGTCTGCATTGGAGATGCTGAGGTTGGAAGCCTCAACCCAGTTCAAAAGCTGGTAAAAGTAGAGTCTCGCCTGGTAGAATTGAGTGATCTCATTGACTCCATTCCCAAAGAAAATGTGGAGGCAATTGAAAGGATGAAACAGAAAGAACGACGGCAAAGGTACAGTCACTGTCTTATGATATACATGTAATAAAAGACTTAAATACTAGGCAAGTCTGTTATATGGCAAGTCTCTATTATATGCCATACAGACACTGGAATCAAACTTAGACCTACTGTCCTCATAAAGCTATTATTTAGTATGGAGATATATTCATCAATATTCTTATGAAATAAATGTCAATTACCAATGATAAAATGAGCACTGTGAAGGAGAGTTCACCGGGGACAAATGACATAGTTTCAGATGGGCAAGGGGTCCTTCCAGTCTGAAAAAATATTCCCTACTTACAATATTCAAAGGATTATCATGTGGAAGGAGAATCATACTTGTGGTGAAAGGGCCTAAGACTAGAATTTTCTTAATTGGAAAACTACAGGGAGATTTAATCTGTGAAGAAATTTGAAAGAGCTAGATAGTGAGGGTTTTTCCTTGGTTCCTAACTGCCAACAGGTAAGTTTCCTTATCTGTAAAATGGCAATAATGACACTTATCTCAACGGTTGTTGTGAGGATTGATTTAAATAATCTATGTAAAAGCATTAAAGCATGCTTGGCACACAGAAAGTACTCTAATAGCAGACATTCATATTGGATACTTTGTTATTGCTTACCACTTTACTGGGGTGTGGGGATATTGTTCCCCCAACATAAAAACAAAGACTAGAATATATTGAGGTGATCCTGATGAGATTTTTTGAATATGAAGCACATTTTTAAGAAATTGTGAGAAATTACTCCTTCCACAAGATGACCTTTCACTTACACTAAGAACATTTGCATTTTTTACAGTAGAAAATATATTCTCACTAATGTATAATTACAACTATTTCTAGCAGTGAGATTAATACATGAATCTAATCCCAATTATCATTTCGATCAAAATAATTTTAGTGGATTTTTCCCCATGGTTTGGAGGCACCTAACACAATACCTAATTTTGCATAAAAAATGTTCAGTGACTGTTACATTGATAATTATATACATGCATAAAATAGTCTCTTGGCAAGTGGTTATTCTGCAATAGGCAGTGCACTAGACAGCGTGCATATCTCATTTAATTTTATCCTCACAACAAACCTAAAGAGAACAAAGACAAATAGTATTTCTTGGCCTTAATTTGAAGATAACATTCAAAGAGATTTATTGGAAAATATATTTTTGTGGTTATCAATTGAACTATACACTTGTGACTTGTGTACTTTTCTGCATGTTTTACTTCAATAAAAAGTTTTAAAAAGAGGGGGAAATAACTGCAAACTATCAATAGTTCAAGTGGCCATCATATAGATCAATATAAAGTACTGAACTGTAAATGAAATGATGAGGACTCTGTTGAGGTGCTTGTTTTGGACCAAGATCTGGGTAGATTTTGCTTCTTCCAAAACAGTGACATGCATTTTCTTCCCATTTCAACATAAACAGGGTTTGTTGTTGAAATTTCACCTGAATATTCAAAACCTACAATTATGGGGGAAGATAAAGTATTATTTTCACTTAATCTTAAAGGAGACTTAACAATATTTAGGTAATTCTTTATCAAATAGTATTGATGTAGATCTTTTTGACTGGGATTTATAGTTAGAACAATGTCTTCCTCTTTTGACAGGTTGCGTGAAGAGAAAATGAGAGAGAAACAGAAACACCAGGAGGAAAGGCTACAAGCTGCCCTGGAAAGAGCAGTAGCACAACCAAAGAAAAAGAAGGTCTGTGTTTTATTGTTAATATTAATAGGTCCAGCTACATCAATGTGTGAGGGCTTCTGTAATGTAAAAACGAAATACCTAACTCATCTCATTTATTCAGGTTAAACTTCAGTAAGTCTGCTGATAGTTTCAACTGATCTCTCTGGTTCCTTGTTATTTTTAGAATAATTCAAACTATTGGGCCTACAGTTTTCCATTAAACTTACTTTAAAAAAAAACACAAAACTTCTCCCTTGCCTCTTTAGCTTCCGGTACATGAAACTAGAGACATACAAAAATAATAGTGGATTATATATAACTGGGTGTTTTAATCCTCACATTGTGAAAATAATGAGATTTATAACTGAAGTTAAAATAATTTACCCAGAGTCACTTCAGATTTAGCAGCAGAATCTAAGCAGAAGCCAAGGTTCTTCATATTTCAAGATTACCTGTTCAATAAGTTTAGGATGGGGCAGTCTCCAAGTACATGTGGTCTATTACTCCCCCTATGTATGAAAGGCCTTTTGTTTCTATATGCCTCTCTTCCTGCTTTGAGTTTGAGTCTGAAATCATATTGCAGGGAGGCAATTTCATAGTTATCTGCAGAACTAATGTGGACACTGATTCTAACCAGTCATAGCTAACGCATATTATGCACCTCACAACCAGCCACTGAAGTACTTAAAAGCTGTGAAGTATGGTACTGTTAATATGTACTATGTTTAATTATTTTCATTTAAATTAGTGTTTATTTTTTAAAAGGATCTGTACTTACCTAGTTCAACTCTATGAAGATCTGACTTCTTCCAAGAGATAATTAGCTAGTTAACACCCTGCTACATGTTGCTCAGTCACTTCAGTCGTGTCCGACTCTGTGCGACCCCATGGATGGCAGCCCACCAGGCTCCCCCGTCCCTGGGATTCTCCAGGCAAGAACACTGGAGTGGGTTGCTATTATTTACTCAGCCCACCAAGTTAAAGTGACCAATAATGAGTTATGACCTTTGTATCCCCAATGCCTGGCACACAATGGACAGTCAATAAATGCTTACTGAGTTAACAGACTAAAAATGAGTATGTAAACTGAATCTGGAGGAAAACTGAAAAAAAAAAAAAGCTAAGTCAACAATATATGAAGACCTCTGAAAGAGGTTTTTACTCAGAACACTTCATTGCTGGCAATTTTCTCAGGCAGAAATTAATAGCCANTATTTACTCAGCCCACCAAGTTAAAGTGACCAATAATGAGTTATGACCTTTGTATCCCCAATGCCTGGCACACAATGGACAGTCAATAAATGCTTACTGAGTTAACAGACTAAAAATGAGTATGTAAACTGAATCTGGAGGAAAACTGAAAAAAAAAAAAAGCTAAGTCAACAATATATGAAGACCTCTGAAAGAGGTTTTTACTCAGAACACTTCATTGCTGGCAATTTTCTCAGGCAGAAATTAATAGCCAAGGTTATCAAAGGAGATTGGTGCAGGGTGGGGAGGTAGGGGAATCTGACATTAGAAAAGGAATTCAAGGATTCCGGTCCTCCGAGGACATTTCTGTTGTTATAATGGAGAGGCTTGCCAGTGCTACTTAGGTCCCTGGAGCCAGGAATGTCAGATATACTGCAATGCAGGGATGGTCACACACACGGTTGGTGCCTCTTTTGAGACACAATGGAGATGTCCCATCAAATTTCATGCCCAACAGAATAGTTTTTTATCCTTTTAATTTACACAAATTCAGATATAAAGGCAAAACAAAAATAAACAAAAGGGAGAGAAAAGATTCAAAGAGAAAAATTAGTATGACATAAGTTGAGTATATGCCCCAGAGAGAATAAATAGGTATGATTCAGGGTGTCCCTAAGCCTCTCCTGGTTGGAACACCTCCAAAAGCCAACAGGATTTTGAGTGCTCAAGAAGATAATACGTGGTTTTCTCAAGTTATTGTTTAACAGGATTTTAAATGCTGGTAACTGTTGCAGCAGAGGAAAGTATCACTTTCTAACCAGAGAAACTAGCTACTCCTCCTACTGGTGGTGACTAAGAAATGAAGTGTTGGCCTCAAACATGGCTTACCATATCTGAAACACAAGCTATTTGATGACTTTATCTACACCCTCCCATTTCCCCATAACACCTAACTGCTCTGTCTTCTGCATACCATGGTACTCCATTTACTACTTAACTCTGCCTGCGTTTGGACATCCACTAGTCATCAATCTCTTTGTAACTGGATTATTTTAAACTATATTATTCTTGGGAAAATCAAGTTAATAATTAGTATTCTGGGGTTATACTTCAATAGATAATGATTACATGAAAAATATTATTTTTTTCTTTTGTTTCAGCAGGGAAGACAACTTATCTATCGTTCTAAACCTCCATCTGGTAACAAACATGAACTAGTTTTAGCCAAGGATACAAAAACGAAATCCCTGGAGGAAGAATATTTTTTCACTTGAACAGGAGCAGTAAGACATTTATTACCAGAATGCCTTAGGCATATTCTGTAGATTTTGCTTTTCAGTCATGGCAATATTCTGTCACACATACAGGCCTAACCAATTTCAGAAGACAGGCCCTTATTCTAAAAGACCCTTATGATTGGAAATGAGAATTACATTATTTTGTTGAAGACTTTTATCACCGATATCCTAACCATTATTGTATACAGCTAAACATTTATACCTTCTGTTGTCCCAGTTGGGGATACACATCCACAGCTACTTTGTTAATGTAACTATATGGTGAATGACCATTTAAAAAGAGCAATAATGGCATTCTGACAACATGAGACTGTAATTTTTTTCAACTGATCCACAGGAAAGTTCATAATATACGTTTTATCACCATGAAGTATACATTTTAACATGTACAACTCTAAAATACTGATCTTGAGGAGTTTAAAACTTAAAACCACTAGATTATGTGGTCTGAACATAACCAACCTTGAGACTGATTTCTAATTCACATTAAGGTGTTCTGTTCAGAAAACTTAATTCTCTTAAGTGAACAAACCATATGCCTTTAGCCTAAATTTGATTTCACAATTTCTGTTGTGTTCTATACTCAAACTATTTTAATTTTCAGGTGGTGTTTCAATTTTAGCTGTAATGTATATATTACTTAGCTTACGCTGATATAGTGTTAACATGTAATTTATTGACTATTGAGTAAAATAACACAATCTATATGAATTCTAAGAAAATATTTAACTTTGTATATGTCAAAAGTGGCTCAAAAATAACTTTAAAAGGTCTCAGTTAATATACAATTTCAAGGGCTGAAATTAACTTTCACAAACATTTATAAAGCATATAAATAAATTTCTCTCATAGGAAAAAAATACAGCATTGGGTTTACATGAAAACAAACTTGAATAAAGTTGGGTGGCTTTTAAAGCATTAGTTTTGTCAATAATCTCTGAACTGTTTCATCTGAATATGCAAGGAAGTATCTGAATATGAATAGCCGCTCACAGTCAAACTGAAAACCAAACAGATTTTTATTGTCTACAAATATATATAAAAAAATTCCCCCCAAAAGATGCTATTCTCTCATTTCCCCATCTTCTTCTTCTTCTTCAACACCCCTTATATAAAGGACATTATTACACCTGTAAACAGAAAGACATCATTTTGTTGTTTCAATAAGAAACCATGTTAAGATCTGAATTATTACTAATACTAGATTTTTTTCATTACAAAAATATTAATGTTAAAATTACAACACATTTCTCTTTTAAAAAAATTTACCTTTGGTTGTTATATAGAGCACACGATACTATTTTTATACAATGTGGTTGTTAAAATGACTAGAATTTAGAGGTGTGAAGCTAGTTCTAGAAAGTAAGTATAATACAAATACCTAACAGCAGACAGACCCACCCAAAAATCAAGTTCTTGCAACTAAAACCACTGAAAAGGGCACAGTTAAGAGCTACAAAGTTTAATAGCCACATTAGGATAACCTTAAGAGTGAACAGCTCCAAAGTATTTCAATCTGCTTTGACAAGTTTAACAATTTCAAGACTCTTAAAGTCTAGTTGTAGCATATTATTCTAAACTAATGTAGTTAGAAAAAAAATAAGCCTGAGACTAAGGCACCAATAGTTTAAACAAGTATTTCTAATGCTCATTGTCCTTATATATACTACTGACATTGTTACCTTATTAAAACTTCACCCAGATGTCCAGACAATGCTCCATCTATGTATTCTTCTGTGTTTGCAAGCTTTAAATAAGAAGAAAATGTATTATCATATCAGAGGAAAACAGTATTATATACCTAATACTGATGAGAGAACTTATTAATTAAGACCTTTCTTACCAATGATGTACATTTATCTACAATAATTAGATTAGCTTTCCAATACTACTGTAGTCCTTTTTGGTTTCATGTAAAACATTAAGTTAACATTGATGGATGTACAACTAATACATAATAAAGCTTGTTTCAACACAATTTTTAAAATCTCTCAGTAATGTGTATTTGTATTAAACATTAACATGTCAAGAAGTCTTCAATTTATGAATAAGCATGAATAATTCTAAAGAACTAGACAGTAACTTTTCTTGGAGTAACAACATTGTATCAATCATACTGAGGAACCCAATGGGTATAAAAGCTATGATTAAAATGCCAAATACTCTTATTCAACAATCAAACTAAAGAACTGAATAAGGATTTTTTTTAAAATATGTGCTAACAAACAGGAAAAAAAAATGTTCTTAAGAAGAGGTTAAATAATTAAGAGTGACCTTTATGGTTACTTTAGAGAACTCTATTATTTCTAACTTTACATCAAAATGTTTAAGCTTTCCTTCTACATATAGTTAATACACTTTACTTGTGAATTAAAAAAAATCACCATCAGTGCCACTGGGACTCAGAAAAGAAATGAACAGGAAAGGAAACAGGCAAATTTCGATCATTAGGTAAGTGGGCAAAGGGAAAGAAAAACAGGGCTTAGAAAGGTGGGATAAAGCAGTTAAAACACATTAATGAATTAATAATGCTACTGGATACTATTCCTTCTCCTAGACAATTTCTCCTGAAATTACTGCTGACAATTAGTTTTCTATGCAAAAGATCAACCAGCTTTTCTTTTAAGTGATTATTTCCAGCAGATGTTCACCAACATTTAACTGGCTTCTAAATTATACAATGATGGTTCAAAGGCCTTCTACCACATTTTTTTTTTTAAGCTGAACTATAGCTGATTTACATTACTGTGCTAGTTTTGAGTGTACAGCAAGATGATTCAGTTACATTTTTCAGATTCTTTTCCGTTATAGGGTACTACAAGATACAGGGTAGTTTTAGTTCCCTGTGCTATACATGAAATCCTTGTTTATCTATTTTACATATAGTAGTGTGTATCTGTTAATCCAAATTTCCCAATTTATCCCTCTTCATCCTTCCCTTTAGTAACCAAAGGTTTGTTTTCCATGTCTCTGAGTCTGTTATGTAAACATGTTCGTTTGTATCATTTTTTTAGATTCTGCATTTTCCTCTTTAAGACTTAACCCTGGGGTGCATGTATCTATTTGAATTAGTTTTCTCTGGATATATGCCCAGGAGTGGGATTGCTGGATCATATGGTAGCTCTATATTTTAGCTTAAGGATCCTCCATACTATTCTCTATAGAGGATGTACTAATTTACATCCTGACCAACAGTGCAGGAAGCTTCCCTTTTCTCTATACCCTCTCCAGTGTTTATCATTTGTAGACTTATAAATGATGGTCATTCTGACTGGTGTGAAGTGATACCTCCTTGTAGTTCTGATTTGCATTTCTCTAATAATTAGTGATGCTGAGCATCTTTTCATGTGCCTGTTAGCCATCTGTATGTTTTCTCTGGAGAAATATCTAGGTATTCTGCCCATTTTTTTTTATACTGAGCTGTATGAGCTGTTTGTATATTATCACATTTTAATTAAATCCAAAAGTCTTATCACTTAAAAGGCATTCCATGACTACCACTCCAAAATGTCCTTATTAACTCACTCTGCCCTGGCCTTCTTGCCAAGCCTAGAACAGAAAAAGCATGTTTCTATCACACAGCCTTTGCAATTTGCTGTTCCCTCAAATGGGGCTGCTCTTTCCCAAGAAAGGGCTTCCTTGATAGGTCAGTTGAAAAAGAATCCACCTGCAAGGCAGGAGATCTCGGTTCGATTCCTTGATCAGGAAGATCTGCTGGAGAAAGAACAGGCTACCCACTACAGTATTCTTGAGCTTCCCTTGCGGCTCAGCTGGCAAAGAATCCGCCTGCAATGTGGGAAACCTGGGTTCGATCCCTGGGTTGGGAAGATCCCCTGGAGAAGGGNATCTGCTGGAGAAAGAACAGGCTACCCACTACAGTATTCTTGAGCTTCCCTTGCGGCTCAGCTGGCAAAGAATCCGCCTGCAATGTGGGAAACCTGGGTTCGATCCCTGGGTTGGGAAGATCCCCTGGAGAAGGGAAAGGCCACCCACTCCAGTATCTTGGCTAAGAGAATTCCATGGCCTATAGTCCACGGGGTCGCAAAGAGTCAGACAGGACTGAGCAATTTTCACTTCCACCAGATATTCTTCACCCTTCTAATACTGTACACTCTTGTCACTCTATTCCATTTCTGCTATCCTTTTCTTCAAAGCATCTACCATTACCTGATATCACACTATATAAACATCTTCCATTACTAAAGCATAAACTTCTTAAGGAGAGCAACTTTTGTTTTGTTCACTGGTATATTCCGTGCCAGTGAACAAACTCAAAAAAGCATCACCAATGTGGTTAGTTACTCAGAGATACATTTTATAACTCTTGCTGGTTCACTAGAAAGCTACATTACTTCTAAAACCAGATATTTGGTGGGTATTTTTTTATTCCTTTCTTTTAATGAGATATCATTCTTATACCATAAAATTTTCTTCAAGCGTACAAGTTGGTGATTTTTAGCATATTCACAAACTTGTGTAATTAATCACCACTGTGTCTGGAACATTTTTAGCACAATGGGTATAGTCTTCAAATTTTTCTATAACTCTGGAAAACGATTACTGCTTAGGTAATTTTCCAGGAACTTTGGGCACCTGAGCATGGTCTGTTCAGGTGATAAGCTCTAAATTAAAGAAAATCTCAGCTTTGAGCTTATAAGTGCTCCTATGAGTATTCACCTAAAAATATAACCAGTATAGAAAACACACAGTCATGATTGGATTGACCACTTATCTACGTTCCCTTTAAAATTCATTCATCAGTCATTAATCAGTCACATAAATACCTGTGCTTCAAGAAAATATAACCTCAACTATTTTCTTCAAAAAAGTGGCTGGAAACTACTAGAATTAAGCAACAAAAATTTAAAAATGGCCAAAGGACATGAATAGGCATTTTCTTCAAGATATGTAAATAACCAGTAAGCACATAAATAGGTCTCAACATCACTAATCATTAAGGAGATGCAAATCAAAACAATGAGATACTATTTCACATTATTAGGATGACTATTATTATAAAAACAGGAAACAAGTGTTGGTGAGGATATTAAGAAATTGGATCCCTCATACATTGCTGGTGGAATGTAAAATGGTGCAGCTGCTATAGAAAACAGTCTGGCAGTTCCTCAAAAAACTAAAGAATTACCATATGATCCAGCAACTCCACTTCTGGATATAAGACTGAAAGTAGAGATTCTTAACTGATACATGTGCACCTATGTTCACTGCATTATTCACAAATATTCAAAAGGTGGAAACAATTCAAATATTCAACAACAGAAGAATGAGTAAAATGAGGTATATACAGTCAACCCTTGAACAATACAGGTTTGAACTGCATGGACAAGTTGATGCAGGTTCTCCACGATATGGAGAACCAACTATGGACTCCAAGCATCTGTGGAGTTCAGTATACCAGGCAGGTCCTGGAACCAACGCCCCAAGGATACTAAGGGACTGCTATACACAATGGAACATTACTCCAACCATAAAAAGGGATGAAATTCTGATACATGCTACAACATGGATGGACCCTAGAAACACCATGCTGAATGAAATAAGCCAGATACAAAAAGACAAATATCATAAGATTCCACTTACATGATGTACCTCTAATAAAGACAAAAAGAATAGTGTTTACCAGGAGGCAGAGAGAATGGGAAGTTCTTGTTTGATGGGCATAGAGTTTCATTTTGGGATGATGAAAAAGCTCTTGAAATGGATAATGGTGATGGATGCACAAAAGTGTGAATGTAGTTAATGCCGCTGAGTTGCACACTTGAAAATGATTAAAATGGTAAATTTTACATTATACATTTTTTAATCACAATTAAACACAAAGTATAAGACCTGGCTGAAACATTTACAGCAGCCAATTTAACAGACACATGGTCAGTTCATCAATTCCTTTATTCAGTCTGTTTTCTCCCTCAAGAATTGCTTTTATCAAATTACTTTGATGTTATACATTTAGCATTCATCAAAAGACTTCACTTGAAAAGTTTCTCTCAGAACTAAGTGCTGCAAAAATTTGTGCTTTTCCTGTACACTCTAGTGTATTTGTCTTATGGCACTGTGAACCAAATGTCTGAGCTCTTACTTGTAAACACTAGGAGTGAAACCTGTGCCCAATCTCACACACAGTGATCATAGTTAACAGCATCTTCCCTGGCCTTGACTTTATTCCTGAATTTTGCTTTATGTTTGTCTGTTATATTAATTATATCTTGTAAGTCACACTAAACCTCTGAGGAGTCAGGGGAAGAAAAACAAATACAACTTAATGATCTTTTTAACTCTTCAGCTCACCTGCATGTTCATATAGCCATCTACAGACACCAGGTAGCCTTTGTACTCCATTCCCCATTTAAGCTTCACCATTACTGGCTTTCCTGTTAATCCGTTGAGGAAAGGCTTGGGGTTGAGGGGCAAACTCTGCATAAAGAAAAACAACAACAACAAAAAGAACCCAATTTGATTAATTCTCTTCTTTATTAAACCACCAGTACTTTATGGTGTCCAAATGAAGCAAACTCTTGATTTCCTCTTACTTTATTACATAATTTTCACTTTTGTTGAAGAGCTTCAGAGAAATTAAAATAGCCAATTTCATCTTCAACCCATTAAAACTTATAGAAGTAATCACTGTTGACTTAAGAAACACTGAATACATCACTCACTGTTCCAAGGACACAAAGAAACAAAGGTAAGGGCAAAAAAGGAAAAGGAAAAGGAGCAGATGACAGTCCCTATTCTCATGAAGCCCACAGTGGGAGGGTCAAAACATACAAACGGACAATTATTTTGCAAGGTAGTAAGATGATATATGCTGCGTACAAGGGTACCAAACAATCTTGGGTTAAAAGCAAAGGGAGGATTGCCTGAAATAAGTAGTGCCTTTGTTTTAAAGGATGAGAGGTGTTTCCAGAGGGAAAAGGGCTGATCTAGGCAGGCTGGGTTACCTATGTAAAAGGAGGAAATAGTGAATCAATAAGGTGATCTCTGGGACATAGGAGTTAGTTCTGTGTGAGGCCACAGAAGCAGGCAGGGGGCAGATCATGCTCCACAGCTTTTCACTTCGAATTCCAGGAGATAGGATTGGCTCTTTGACTTGCAGTGTCTCCTACCTATGGGCAATCCCTAAACTTGTTTATTCAGCAAACCAATAGTATCCCTAGTCAATTCAGACTTTATTCCCTTTCCTCATCTGCTCACTCATCAGCTCAAAGAAGGAAAAGAACCAAGAAACCTGGCTACTGAACTCCTCTAGAATACACATATTCGGAGTGATCTCAGGTGCGTCTCCAATTTTCACTCGTCTTTTTCCAACTTACCAGCCACAGGCAAGTATTACTTTCATCTTATCTCTGCTTCAAAGGCTTCCCAATGCACTTGGGAGCAGAATCCAGAACCCCTCATAAGGCCTAAGAAATCTTGCCTATATCTCAGAACCTCTATCCTTGCAAGCGGCTGTAGCCTGCTCTCAATTCTTTCAACTGGTCAGGTTTTCCTTTCGGCCTTATAGAGCTTGTGCTCTATATAGATCCCTGAGCTGGGCGTTGATACACTTCTTCCTGCTCTTTAAGGAGCTGTATTCTCATAACGCTTAGGTTTCAGAGATGCACACCGTAACCACCCTTCTAACGTACCATAGCAGCCCTTCACAGCACCCTGTTTGCGCCCTTCTCAGCACTTAACATTACTTGAAAGTACACATTTATCGTTATTCGATTAATGTCTTTCTCCCATACCGACCGAGTTAACCTAGAGCACGGTCCGCATCAATACTTTTCACCCTATATTCCAAGCACCTAGAACTTTACCTGGCTCAGGCCCTGGCAGATAGCAGGCGCTCAGTAAACATTTGCTAAATAAACAAATTTANTTTCTCCCATACCGACCGAGTTAACCTAGAGCACGGTCCGCATCAATACTTTTCACCCTATATTCCAAGCACCTAGAACTTTACCTGGCCCAGGCCCTGGCAGATAGCAGGCGCTCAGTAAACATTTGCTAAATAAACAAATTTACTTGAGAATATTCAAAGGCTGGGCTCAGTATTCCAAAGGGCCTTGGGGCCTCCCAACATCACTGGACCAAACAGGATTTTGGAGTGTGTAAAGTGGAACGTGAAAAGTCGCTCTATCTTTACCCCAACCCCGGGCCCTGGGCAGCAAGAACCCCTCAGGCTCGGATTCAAACGAAGAGGAAGGAGGCAGGAGCACTCCTAGGGAGGGAAAGACAGGGCTTTGGAAGGAGGGGGGCGCCTCTGACAACCAGGGCGGGGAGAAAGGGGCCGGCCACCGGGCCCGCGGCGCCTCACGCGGATGAATGAGAAACGCGCGAAACAACCACCAGGCCCGGCGAGCCTCCTTCTCTCTCACGCGCAACTCTGGTCGTTCTCTTTCTCCTTACCATCGCGACTACTGCTGCGGTAGTGGCGAAATGCTGCAGGACACTCGCCGCCGACGCGACTCTCGTGCAACCCTCGGGACTGAAGTAACCACACAGGCCTTTAAGAGAAATGGCCGTCAAATAGCAGCATGACCTTTCACCTCAGACTACCGCTCTTCTGGCGCCTGTGATTGGACTCAAAGAAGTGC
The DNA here is from genome assembly GCA_006410875.1 of Neotragus pygmaeus. Classification (NCBI taxonomy): domain Eukaryota; kingdom Metazoa; phylum Chordata; class Mammalia; order Artiodactyla; family Bovidae; genus Neotragus; species Neotragus pygmaeus. The sequence continues at coordinate 120,935 of SJYV01013236.1, read as the reverse complement.
GTGCTGATTGGAGGAAGTGGCTGGCCTGTCTCCTGGCAACCACAGGCGCCATCGGGTGCGTACCTTCCTGGTAGCGCGCAGCAATTGGAAAACGACCGACTTCGCTCTGCTGGAAGAATGAGTACCTGCGACGCAGCATAGGCAGTGAGATGCTCATCTTCCTCAAGGGTCTGTTGCGTTCCCTGTAGAGGGATCGTGATTTCTCAGCAGCATGGCTAGTGGGAGTTTTCTTGGTGACTCAGACGGTGAAGAACCTTCCTGCAGTGAGGGGGATCCTGGTTCCATCCCCGGTTTGGGAAGATCCTCTGCAAAAGGAAATGGCAACCCACTCCAATATTCTTGCCTGGAAAATCCCATGGACGGAGCAGCCTGGCGGGCTACAGTCCATAGGGTAGCAAAGAGTCTGACACGACTGAGCGACTTCACGTTCTACTTTCTACTTCTAGCTAGTGGGGGTTTCCTTAGTCCTTGTACACTTGGGAGAACGAGTTTGGGTCTCTGGAGTTAGAAGCAAGACTGGATAGACTTAAGGGAGCTGAAACTCACAGAAGAAGATCAAGTATAGAATATATTTCATATGAAGTCTAGAATATGGCGTGGTGGTCTTCTCGCCCGTCTCTTTCTTCTGCCTTGTGGACAGAGGTCCGCAACAGTCTTTATACTGCATGTATATTTGAGGTGGAGGATATTCATGCTATCGCGGATTAATCCTTTTAATGTAACAGTGGAATTGTTGTGTCATATGGTAATTCTGTATTTGAATTTTTGTACCAGACTGCTTTCCACAATGCCTGCACCATTTTATGTTCCCACTAGCAATGTATGAGATTTCTAACTTCTCCACTATCTCACCAACACTTACCATTAAAAAATATTATCATAGTTATCCCGTGTGCTAAGTCACTTCGGTTGTGTCCAACTCTTGCGACCCAAGCACAGTAGCCCTAAATTCTTTTGTACATGGTATTTTCCAGGCAAGAATACTGGAGTGGACTGCTGTTTTCCTTCTCCAATAGTCATCATAGTAATCCTACTAATAAACCATCTCATTGTGGCTTTGATTTGCATTTCCCTAATGACTAATGATGTTGAGCAGGTATCTCTTCATGTGCTTATTGGCTACTTGTATATTTTTGGATAAATGTCTGTTCAAGTTATATGTTCTATTTCTGGAGTCCTTGAATGAATTGTCTAATTTAAAATCAGACTAAGTTTTTTAAAATACAGGGAAAAGTCATTTAATTATTCTGGGTCTCATTTTCCTCATTTATACAGTTCGGGACTAGATCACAGTTTTCAACCTCACTATTATTGACATTTTTGGCCAAATTCTTGCTGTGGGGTCTGCCCTTTCATTGTAGAATGAATATATTGCAGCAGCATCCCTAGCCTCTACCAACTAGATGCCAGTTGCAACCTCTTCCCTCCAAGTTGTCACAACCAAAAATGTCTCCAGATATTACCCAGCATCCTCTGGATGGCACAGTTGTCCCCCATTGAAAACTTCTGGATTAGATCAATGGTATGATCACAGGCCACATTATGAACAGGTTCACATTATGAACACAGGCCTCGGACTTGGCTCACTTAGCAGGTAGTATTAAGGCTTTGCAAACTTTTTTTTATTATTCAAAAGTAAACAAAACAACTAACAAATTGTACATTTAAAAATTCAGTCAGTTCAGTTGCTTAGTTGTGTCCAACTCTTTGTGACCCCATGGTCTGCAGCACACAAGGCTTCCCTGTCCATCACCAACTCCTGGAGCTTACTCAAACTCGTGTCCATTGAGTTAACGATGCCATCCAACCATCTCGTCCTCTGTCATCTCCTTCTCCTCCCTCCTTCAATCTTGCCCAGCATCAGGGTCTTTTCAAATGAGTCAGCTCTTCACATCAGGTGGCCAGAGTATTGAAGTTTCAGCTNTTTTTTTTTTTTTTTTTCTGAAAAAGCACTAGATCTTTCCTCATTCACCTCCAGGCCATGGAGGCAGATATTCACAACGCTTTAATAAGAACCTGTCTTGGGAAATGTTTATAGTTTTCAGTTTGATGAAGGATGGCAATGCCACCACATATTTTTGTTTAATTTAGATAAAACCTAAGTCAAGATATATGAAAATGTTTCTTGCCCTTGTGTATTTATTCTTATGTACCTATTTTTAGATTTCTCCTACTTCATAGGTTTCAATTTGCCATGGTTTCATAGAGGATATTAAATCTCATATATATATTGTTGTTGGCTTTATATATTATTGTATTTAATTCCATATAGTTTTGATTTGAATTTTACACTATATTATTTGCATATAGTCTCAGCATATAAATGTATATAATTTTTATGTAACAAAAATGAAATTAAAGTTTCAGAAATATATTTTAGCCTTTGTCGTCTTATTTCCATATCACTTAGTGACAAAGTAAACAATAATGTTTTGGGGGAAGGAAATAGCAACCTACTCAAGTATTCTTGCCTGGGAAATCCCATGGACAGAGAAGCCTGGGGACTCCAAGGGTCAGACACAACTTAGCAACTAAACCACTACCATGGTGATGGAAGTTAACTATAAGTATAATGGTAATAAAAAAATAGTAACACAGACACGCACACACATTCATAGAGCTCAAATATATCCACATTGTTAGGCAACAAAGCTCTAGAACTTTCTTCACCTTGAAAAATTGAAACTCTGTACCCATTAAATTACTCTCCGGGTCTCCTTCCCCTCAGTCCCCAGTAACTACCATCCTACTATTTCTGTAACTATGAATTTGACTACTCTAGATATTTCAGTAAGTGAAATCATATGATACTTGTGTTATTGTGACTGACATAGTTTGCTCAGCATAATGTCCTCAAGGTGCATCCATTCTGTAGCATGTGACAGGATTTCCTTTCTTTCTAAGGATGAATACTATCCGTTTGTATGTTTCTGTCACTCAGCGTAATGCCTTTGGTATTCAGTCATGTTTTTGCACAGAGTAAAAGTTTATTATTTTTCATTGCTGATTGCCATTCAGTTTTACAGATTGACCAGTAGTCGTTTATCTATCCACCATTTGTTGGACATTTGGGTTCCTTCCAGTTTGGGGGCATGCATGTGCGCTAAGTCGCTTCAGCCTAGTCCAGATCTTTGTGACCCTGTGGTTTGTAGCTTGCCAGGCTCCTCTGTCCATGGGTTTTCCAGGCAAGAACCCTGGAATGGTTTGCCCTGCTCTCTTTCAGGGGATCTCCCTAACCCAGGGATCAAACCCACGTCTCTTGCATCTTCTGCATTGGCAAGCAGGTTCTCTACCACCAGGGAAGCCCTCTGTTTTAGTGACAACATAATTCTATAAACATGCCACGTAGGTCTTTTTGTGATGTAAAATTTATTTTCATGGGTAATATTTGAGATATTCTGCAAATTGTACCATTTATAGCATTCATTCTTTAGATTAAAATTTTAGATTCCATCTGAAATGAGGTCATAGTTTCACAAGCCATGAAGTATTCACAAAACAAAACTTTTGAGCACTACCAATATACCACAAAATCCAAAATTTTCATGAAAGTTGCTTCAGTAAACATCTGTCAAAACAGGAAAACAGAGATGCTACTGAATTAGTCCCACATGAACAAATGTATGCTTTATCTGTTCCCTCTCCTGATGTGATGATTCTTCCAAGCATTTACCCCGATAGCCTAGGTTAACGGTAGAGTTGTCAGAATGGCTCTGGGGCAGTGTGGAGGGCTGCTATGAAAATTTCATCTTATCACTGTCACCCTGACCTAGATCAGGCTCTTAGAGTCAGTTACCCTACAATAAACTGATTCATTGATTACATAAAGATCCTTACCTCCCTGCTTTGGTTTCAAGATGCCTTCTTGTTTCATTGGGCTTTTCATTACCTCTGACATCCAATATAATGCAATCACATGAGATCTAATCATGGGTGTCCATGGGAATTGACCTGGCAGGTCTCATCCACAAGACCAGAAGAGAAATTTATTTCCTGTTTACTTTGCATTTTCATTTGATCATTATGTATCTGATATACAACTATAACTTGATCTTTGTGTTTCCCAAGCATTTTTAGAAGTTCTAACACATACATACATACTTTTAACACTAAATATTATTTTCCGTGTGTGAAAAATGTTTATAAACATGTCTTTATGCTATCTAATTTTGTATCATGACTTTTCTCCCAATTGTTTTTGAGAAGATTTTCTTCTTACATATGTACCTCTAGTTCATTGAATTTCACCACTATGTAATATTTCAATTCTCTCATAACCCGGTTGTTTTTTCTGGGGTCCAAGCTCCCATTCCAAAATTTTGTATGGACCTCCCCCCTAAAAGTTACCTTATTAACATAATAACAAAAACATGTCTGTCATTCAGGAAACTCCAATCATGTTTTTTATCTTTAATTGAAGGGTAGTTGATTTATAATGTATCAGTTTCTGCTGTAGAGCACAGTGTTCAATTAGTGGAAATTCCAAAGGTTTTTGGAGTTTTGCCCCAGAGCCTTGGATAAAGGAGATATGTTTACTCTCAACTGATAAATCATTCAGAAATATGCCAAAGTGCATAAGAAAAGTTAATAAGCAGCAAAACTACAGTGAAGATAACATTAATAGTTGATATTTGGGAAGTGGAAATTTCTATTGAAACGGTCTTNAAGGGACTCTCAAGAGTCTTCTCCAACACCACAGTTCAAAAGCGTCAATTCTTCGGCACTTAGCTTTCTTTATAGCCCAACTCTCACATCCATACATAATTACTGGAAAAACCATGGCCTTGACTAGACAGACCTTTGTTGACAAAGTAATGTCTCTGGCTTTTTTATGCTGTCTAGGTTGGTCATAGGTTTTCTTCCAAGGAGCAAGCATCGTAATTTCATGGCTGCAGTCACCATCTGCAGTGAGTTTGGGGTGCCCCAAAATAAAGTCTGACACTGTTTCCACTGTTTCCCCATTTTTTTGCCATGATGGGGCCAGATGCCATGATCTTAGTTTTCTAAATGTTGAGTTTTAAGCCAACTTTTTCACTCTCCTCTTTCACTTTCATCAAGAAGCTCTTTAGTTCTTCTTCACTTTTTGGCATAAGGGTGGTGTCATCTGTGCATCTGAGGTTATTGATATTTCTCCCAGCAATCTTGATTCCAGCTTGTGCTTCATCCAGCCTGGCATTTCACGTGAAGTATTCTGCATATAAGTTAAATAAGCAGGGTGACGATATACAGCCTTGACATACTCCTTTCCCAATTTGGAACCAGTCTGTTCCATTTCCAGTTCTAGCTGTTGCTTCCTGATCTGCATACAGATTTCTCAGGAGGCAGGTCAGATGGTCTGATATTCTCGTCTAAGAATTTTCCACAGTTTGTTGTGATCCACATAGTCAAAGGCTTTGGCGTGGTCAGTAAAGCAGAAGTAGATATTTTTTCTGNATCTGCATACAGATTTCTCAGGAGGCAGGTCAGATGGTCTGATATTCTCGTCTAAGAATTTTCCACAGTTTGTTGTGATCCACATAGTCAAAGGCTTTGGCGTGGTCAGTAAAGCAGAAGTAGATATTTTTTCTGGAACTCTCTTGCTTTTTTGATGATTCAACGGATGTTAGAAGATGATATTATTTGCATATCTGAGGTCTTATACAGTCTCTATTAAATGTGCTGACCTTTTTTTTTTGCCCCAGGACATTTAATATAAGACTGATGGAAACTTGCTTCTCCTTTGCTTTTTATTAGAATGAAATCAACTAAAAATATAAATACTAGTTGGTAACAATGGATCAGGAGCTCTACTGGCATTATTAGATGTATCTGGTTTATAAAAATGGGCAGGCGAATTGTCAATAAATGATGTTTTAGTTTCACAAATTATAGATTCAATTTGGGGGAAAAGTAAAGAGTAAAACCCTTTAGAGATGTGCAATTTTAAGGAATCAGTCTGCCAATGTAGGAGATGCAGAAGACATAGGTTCAACCCCTGGGTTTGAAGATTGCCTAAAGAAGGAAATGGCAACCCACTCCAGTATACTTGCCTGGAAAATTCCATGGACAGGAGAGCCTAGCGGGTTACAGTCCATGGGGTCACAAAGAGTAGGATATGACTGAGCAACTGAGCATGTATGTAGAGGTAAGAAGACTAAGAACCCCCAACCAGATGACCAGCTTCAAATACCGACTTTAAACACAGTTTGATTCCTTGCTGTACTTCCACAGGGTGCCGGTGGTGAATTTTGAGTAAAATTTCTAATCATACAGACACTTGGAGGTTTATCTGTACAAAAGGGGACTTCATTGTTCTCAAAACATAAACAAAACAAAACCACATGAAACTTCTCCCACAGTCGCCTGTGCTGTACAATCCTCCCTACCTCTCTCATTCCTCCAGTGTTTCCAGTGAATCAAACTGATAAAATTTTTTTTTTTTTTTTTTTTGGCAGCATCCCCAACTGGAGCCCAGGGATTGAACCCTTCCCCTTGCATTTGAAGTACAGAGTCTTTACTGGATTACCAGGGAAGTCCCTCAATTAAAAAAAAAAAAAGTTTGTTATTCTACTTTTCATCTATTACCCACCCTGTTGGATTCCAAGGTGGCTCAGGCAGTAAAGAATCTGCCTAGAGTGCAGGAGACTGGGTTTGATCCCTGGGTCAGGAAGACACAGTGAAGAGGGAAATAGCTACCTGCTCTAGTATTCTTGCCTAGAGAATACCATGGACGGAGGAGTCTGAGAGGCTACAGTTCATGGGGTTGCACAGAGTCGGGTATGACTGAGCAACAGGCACTTCACTTCAATTTCCTTTGGTTCCAGGTAAACAAAAATTCAGTGTTACTGATAAATGTTGACAGAGTGTAGTGAGTCAAACAAGAGTGTCTGCTGGACCATCCTGTGGCTCTGTCTGGGTTGCTTGGTGGATCCTGGCTCTCTCTCTCTACAAAGGTTCCAAGTGCTAAGTGTTCCCAGCACTGGCAGGGAACAGCCCTGAGCAGCTGACAACCAAGCTCAAAGACCTCTTTCCTCTACACTTCCCTCTTCTGACGAGGAGGGGCAGGCAAGTTTGCTCTTCTGGAGCACAGTCCTTGGAGTGTCTGGCCACATCAAGCCAACAAATTTCAGTCCATGGAACGCCAGTCAGGTCACTGACCCTTCTGCCTGCAGATTCCTTCCTTTACTGTTTGGCCCGAGTCCATCACTCAGTCAGAGGACACCCAAGGTAGAGCTTCACTTTGCCAGTATTGACTGAATGAATAAAACACATGGAAGAAAATGATGACCGGACTCGCTGTGATCTAGATTATCTCACAGACAAGCCATAGATTAGAATTATATGTGAGGAAGGGAGTAAAACCTTGAAACTGTAGTCTTAATGCTTATTCTTTTCTTCCCAATTGGGAGTTCCACTGGAGATGCTACTTTTGTTAAACAAAAGGTATGCTGCTCTTTCTAGTCTTAATTTAGGTTGATGCTTTCAGAGAAGGGAAACTGCAATGGTGACTAGGTTTGTGGCTTTTTTTTTTGGTTCCACCTATAATAAATTAGGGCTTCCCAGGTGGCACTACTGGTAAAGAATCTGTCTGTAATGCAGGAGACTCAGGTTCAATGGCTGAGTTGGGAGGATCCCTTGGAGTAGGAAATGGCAACCCTCTCCAGTATTCTTATCTGGAAAATTCCATGGACAGAGGAGCCTGGAGGGCTACTACAGTCTGTGGGGTTACAGAGAGTCGGATATAACTAAGCAGCAGCAGCAGCAGCAGCAGCAGCACAACACTTATATAAACCAATAAATTAGTTATGTACATTTTTTTTGGCCCTTAGGATATCAATTAATTATTACATTCATGGAAAGGAAATTATTTTTATTTTGAAATAATTTCAAATTTACCGAAACACTGCAAGTACAGCACATTAACTTTATTTTTCCTGAATCATTTGCTAGTAAGTTGCCAACATGATGCTCTATCACACCAAATACTTTAGTGTATATTTCCTACAAATAAGGAGTAAGAAGAATACTGTAGTCTAATGTAGTACATATTTTTAGTGTATCTAAGAGTTTTGCCTATTTATCTCCTAGGGAATTAGAAGTTTTAGCATTTGAAATTAATTCCTATTGGTTAAAGCAAGCATGGTAAAAATTTATTTAGGACAGGTAACCAATAGAAAAAAATACAAATTTAGAGTGATATTGAGTTTAAAAATCTACTTTTGAAAATATTTTAAGAGAGAGAGAAAGTATAAATCAATGAAGCTCAGTTTAAGATTCAGTTCAGTTCAGTCATTCAATCGTGTCCGACTCTTTGCGACCCCATGAATTGCAGCACGCCAGGCCTCCCTGTCCATCACCATCTCTCGGAGTTCACTCAGACTCACATCCATTGAGTCCGTGATGCCATCCAGCCGTCTCATCCTCGGTCGTCCCCTTCTCCTCCTGCCCCCAATCCCTCCCAGCATCAGAGTCTTTTCCAATGAGTCAACTCTTCACATGAGGTGGCCAAAGTACTGGAGTTTCAGCTTTAGCATCATTCCTTCCAAAGAAATCCCAGGGCTGATCTCCTTCAGAATGGACTGGTTGGATCTCCTTGCAGTCCAAGGGACTCGCAAGAGTCTTCTCCAACACCACAGTTCAAATGCATCAATTCTTCAGGGCTCAGCCTTCTTCACAATCCAACTCTCACCTCCATACATGACTACTGGAAAAACCATAGCCTTGGCTAGACGGACCTTAGTTGGCAAAGTAATGTCTCTGCTTTCGAATATACTATATAGGTTGGTCATAACTTTTCTTCCAAGGAGTAAGCGTCTTTTAATTTCATGGCTGCAGTCACCATCTGCAGTGATTTTGGACCCCCCCCCCGCCCAAAAAAGTCTGACACTGTTTCCACTGTTTCCCCATCTATTTCCCATGAAGTGATGGGACTGGATTATGTAACAGAAAATAAATATTAAGGAATATATTGATAATCTGTTATGGTCAGTTATTTCCTCTTTTTTTCCCATCTTTTCTCTTCCCTTTTCTTCAATAAGTATTTATCACTGAGTCTATTACAGGCTCTGGAGATCCAAAGATTAACAAATAGAGGCTGGGTTCCTGCCTGCTTGGTCCTAGTTGGACCCAGTTAGTGAAAGAAAGAAGAAAAATACTTTTAGGACGAAGGAAGGCAGAGAGAAAAATAGCGAAGTACTAGGGATTAAGCAACATCTCTTATTTTTTTCTTACCTTTGTCCTATTCGAGACTTTTTATAGTTTTTCCTTGCTGTGATCTGTCTTCTTTCAATTTCTCATAAAACTCATCTGTGATAATCATCAAAGGGTTCTACTTGATATTATAGCAAATTAACCATTTATAACATTTGCCAAGATGATACTCAAAAACTTCTAGAAAAAGAGAAAACAGTAACTTTATAGCACAGAAATCTGGCAAACACTGCCTTAACAAAGTAATGAAGGTCAAGATGACCACTGATATCCATGGGCATCATGTTAATCTGACAAATGTGTATTCTCTACCTTGCCAGTTAATGATAAATGAGCCGTTTTGAAGTCAAAGGAAGTCCTGTGCACAAAGGGAATTCTGAAAGAGTTGGGGTTCTCAAGTGTTACTTTCTTCTTTAACCTCTCCTCACCCATCCTTGTTCTCTGCTGAGACTGTCTTTTCCCCTTTGAGATTAAGGGCATTTGGCCTGTCAGTCAGGGCCACTTCCATTGCCATCAGGCTTAACAAAAGTTGCTCTAAAACTGCTTTTATTGAAGTGTCAGAATATTACAAAATATGGAAGAAAGGCAGAAAATAATATGGCAACATGAAATATACCCCATCTCTGTTTTTAGCACATTCTAACATTTGCCATATTTTTCCCCACCCTACCCCACACTCTTTAAGACATAGAAGTTCCATTCCTTCATCTTATTTTACACTTTCCCACCACAATTCCAGTAGTTCTCCTTTGAGAGAAACTACAGGCTGCATACCTAGATCTGAAAATGGCTATGCCCATCTTCAGCTTTTCTAGACCTTTTCATCTTCAGTTTTGCCAGAAATCGCCAAATTGTTCTTCAAAGTGGATGTGTATTAGGGTTCTTGAGAGAAACAGAACCAAGAGGTTCTGTGTGTATACACACAGACACATAAACACACAGACATACAGAGATTGTACACACACATACATATAATATGGAGTGAGAGACAGAGAGACAGGCAGAGATTTCATGAAATTGGCTCACAAAATTGTGGGCCAAGCCCAAAATTTGGGGCAAACTAGCAGACTATAGATTCAGGTGGGAGTTCATATTACTGGTTTGAGCCTGAAATCTGCAGAGCAGTTCAGTAACTGAAAATATAGTCAGGGCAGTCTTGGGGGCAGAATCACTTTTTTGAGAAGCCTTAATCTTTGCTTTTAATTCCTTCAGCTGATAGCGTAAAGCCCACCCACATTCCACAGGGTAACCTGCTTTACTCAAGGTCTACTGATTTAAATGTCAGTCACATCTAAAAATATAGTTACTTTCATAGCAACATCTGGACTGGTGTTTGACCAAGCAACCAGATAATATAACCTAGTCCCCTAACCCTAACCATAACCCTAACCCCTAACCCTAACCCACATCAAATTAACCATTACAGGGTTGTATCAATTTACACTTCTACCAACACCTTTTGAGAGTTCACAGTGTTGCCAACTCCCGTAATTTTGTCAACTTGTTTAGTGTGAACAAATACTTCATATTAATTTGTATTTCCATGACAGAGAACTGAACATATTTTTTGTCTTTTGCTTATTGCTTTTTTCTTCTACTTTTCCATACAGCCCACATGTTAAGTTTTCTTACATTTGGTCTTTGTCCAAGTTCCTCTGTTGTGTCCTATGTTTGTCAAGATTTTGGTTGAATGTAACTGAAACTAGCCTAAGGGAAAAAAACAATCTAATTATAGTTTCTGTTTTCATTTTTGTTTCAACAGTGTGCATGTTGGTGAGGAAACTTGTTTTAGAGTTATTCACTAGTGGATGAAAGAAATTTGGAAGTAAGTCAAGAGAGAACAGATTTGACAGAAGGAAGTAAAGTTGTTTGCTTTATTAACATCACTTTACTAGGTGCAGACTCTTTCGGCCTTCCTAGAAGTACTGAAATATATTCCTTATAAAAGGACGCTAAGTAATTTAAAGCTCTCTGTCTCAGAACTATTGATTTATTGATCTTTTTGTTGTAGTAAAATATACATAACATACAATTTACCATGTAAACTATTTTTAAACATATAGTTTATTGGCATTAAGTATACTCACATTATTGTACAACCATTGTCACCATCAATCTCCAGAGCTTTTTCACTGCAGATATTCTGGATCAAATAAATCTTTGTTGGGGTTGAGCAAGGTGCCTGTCCTATATATTGGAGGATGTTTAGCAGCATCCCTGGACTTTACCCATTAAATGCCAGTGGCATCCCTCCTCTCATCAGTCACGACAATCAAAAATGTCCCTCAGTCAGTTCATTTCAGTCTCTCAGTCGTGCACCCCTATGGACTGCAGCATGCCAGGTCTCCATGTCCATCACCAACTCCTAGAGTTTACTCAAACTCATGTCCACTGAGTCAGTGATACCATCCAACCATCTCATCCTCTGTCATCCCCTTCTCCTCTCACCTTCAATCTTGCCCAGCGTCAGGGTCTTTTCAAATGAGTCAGCTCTTCACATCAGGTGGCCAAAGTATTGGAGTTTCAGCTTCAGCATCAGTCCTTCCAATGAACATTCAGGACTGATTGCCTTTAGGATGGGCTGGTTGGATCTCCTTGCAGTCCAAGGGACTCACAAGAGTCTTCTCCAACACCACAGTTCAAAAGCANTCTCATCCTCTGTCATCCCCTTCTCCTCTCACCTTCAATCTTGCCCAGCGTCAGGGTCTTTTCAAATGAGTCAGCTCTTCACATCAGGTGGCCAAAGTATTGGAGTTTCAGCTTCAGCATCAGTCCTTCCAATGAACATTCAGGACTGATTGCCTTTAGGATGGGCTGGTTGGATCTCCTTGCAGTCCAAGGGACTCACAAGAGTCTTCTCCAACACCACAGTTCAAAAGCATCGATTCTTTGGTGCTCAGCTTTCTTTATAGTCCAACTCTCATATCCATACATGACTACTGGAAAAACCATAGCCGTGACTAGAAGGACCTTTGTTGATGGAGTAATGTCTCTGCTTTTGAATATGCTGTCTAGGTTGGTCATAACTTTCCATCCAAGGAGTAAGCATCTTTTAATTTCATGGCTGCAGTCACCATCTGCAGTGAGTTTAGAGCTCCACCCCAAATAAAGTCTGACACTGTTTCCACTGTTTCTCTATTTGCCATGAAGTGATGGGACCAGATGCCATGATCTTATTTTTCTGAATGTTGAGTTTTAAATCAACTTTTTCACTCTCCTCTTTCACTTTCATCAAGAGGCTGTTTAATTCTTCTTCACTTTCTGCCATAAGGGTGGTTTTATCTGCGTATCTGAGGTTATTGATATTTCTCCTGGCAATCTTGATTCCAGCTTGTGCTTCCTCCAGCCCAGCGTTTCTCATGATATACTCTGCATATAAGTTAAATAAGCAGGGTGACAATATACAGTCTTGACGTACTCCTTTTCCTATTTGGAACCAGTCTGTTGTTCCATGTCCAGTTATGCCTGTTGCTTCCTGACCTGCATACAGATTTCTCAAGAGGCAGGTCAGGTGGTTTGGTATTCCCATCTCATTCAAAATTTTCCATAGTTTGTTGTGAAAAAATTTCCCTAGATATTACCAAATGTCCCTGGGAGGCGAAGTTGCCCCTGGTTGAGAACCACTGATTAAAATAGGAAGGATTTTCATTGTAAATAGAGTTATTTTAACTGTGAAGAAATAACTGGAAAAATGCATTATGGGCATTCATTAATATCAGACACAGAACTATTTATGATTTGACTGTGTATCAGATCAGTCATACTTGCAGTAGTAAAAAAAAATAGAGCATTTAATTGCCACAATAGTGATAACATAATCACTCTGATTGGCATTGCTTCAAAACATCAGAGACTAACCAGAAATAGTCTAGATTGGAAACGACAGCTTTGCATGCATGACTGAATGTGAATGAGTGAAAAATTGTTGACGTATAAGGTTAAGAAGTCTATTTTAGTTTTTTTTAATCATAATTACTGTATATTTTATAGAGTAACATCAACTAGCTTGTAGAAAAATAGCCATTTTCTGTTATTCTCAAACACAGAGAGTATTTTTTGTTAAAAAATTATTTTACTTGATCTTGTTGGCCAATATAGACTGTAATTACAGTGAATAATACAATATAGACAAATATTTGAGAAATGTATTAGTTATACACCAAGAAAGTGAAATTTCCCAAAGCCAAATATGATGCTACATCCATTGCTAGCCAATGTCTAAAATGATAGAATTTGAGTAGCATTTTGCCTTTTAGGGCACTGAAGAACCTGTCCATGTGTTGTAGAAATATAGTGGGCTATTGTGTAAAGAACTGTAGAAATGAGACATTAAGTGTTCCAAATAGTTGATATTTATCCTTAGGTGTGAGAACCAGTTAAGATTTTAAAAGTCAGGTTTATTCCATACCAAACTAGTTCTAATATTTATTTCTAGCAATTATCACTTGTGTGTGAGCAATGAGCACTTGTGTGTCAACACTTTACATATATCATCTCATTTAATACTTACAGCAACTTATTTTGTTTATGGTTGTTGTGATTGTGAAAACAAAAAAGTTTTTTAGTACTACACTTGATCCCATAGATATTTGGTGAAGTCCCTTGACCTCTGTAGGCCTTAATTTTGCATTAGTCAAATTAAGGGGTTGAAATAAATCATTTTCTCTGATTGTTTAAATTAATAACTGGAATAAATTGAAGATTAAAATAGGAAATATCTATTTTGATATAGTTGTAACTATTGTTGTAACTTGAATTGTAACCATGGTCTCAATTATATGAGATTAATCCTTCCTCTTCCCAAATAAAAGACAGAATAGATTTTCAGTTTAAGTAACAGTGTTTCTTACAGATTAAGCCTTTCAGTTTTCCATGTATGTTCAGAGTGTTAGGCAAGAAAATATAATTCTTTTAAAATCATACACTGTAAAATGAGATTTTGCAATGATGCTGTTAGACATCTGTATCTTGATTCCCAAAGTCTAATAGAGCAATTAGAAATGTAATAATTTAGAAGGGAAACTAAAGCTGATTCTGCTTCTATCCAATTATAGATGACAAATTAGATTTTTATAACTGACACAAGATTAAATTTATTTAGCAGACTATTTTTTTCATAATATGATTTACTTATCCATAATTATTTAGACAATAAAAGTTTTCTTCTCCTTATAGGAACTTGCTGTGCCTGGGGAAAAGTCTAGACTGTTTTCAGATCTGTATAATAATAATATTTAAGTCAACAGCAACATCATTATGACTCCCATTTATTGAGCACTTGTGTGTCAACACTTTACATATATCATTTCATTTAATCCTTACAGCAACTCTGTGAGGCAGCTATTATTAGCTAGAGTTGCTAAGTAATTTACAGAAAATCCCACAAGGATTAAACCTCAGAGCCAGGATCTTTCTCCAGCTTTGCTCCTTAGCACTTCTAATGCAAACTGTATGAAGCCCAGGGAAAACAAACAAACACAATCTATCTTAATTCTTAATTCTACATATAGTTAATAGCCTAAGTTAGAGAGTGAAATTTCTGTACTGCAGACTGAATGTGATTTATTTTGATATATGTGATTGTCCACTTAATTACCCATACACATAACCTTATGTATAGTATCAGATTCATCCGTCAGTCTCCAAATTAGGTTTTGATGTGTGGTCAAAATTAAGATCACTCTTATATCAGAATGTCTGCTATTCTTTATTCTATTCTCTGTCTGTAAGCAGATATAGGAACCAAAGAAAGCTCCTGGGAGTTTAAATTAGAGAAAGGCATTCTTAGCTTCTTACAAATCCACCCTCTCTTTTGAGTGGTAGTCCTTCATAGGCTTGCTTAAAGGACAGACATTTTCCCACAGCCCCCTGCTGCTTCTGAATGAACAGATTCTCAGCCCCCTGCTGACTGGTGAATATATTGCTTATCCTCATTTTTACTCTTTATTGACAGCCTTCATAATAACTTGCTTAGAAGACAAATGGCATGGCAGAATCTCTGACAACTCATTAAGGAAGAAATACAGTAGATTTCTGCCAAATATCACTACCCCCTTAAAGTGAACTGAGAGCAGTTTTTGTCATGATTGAAGAAGAAGCTGCTGAGAACTGCTACCTTCTGTCAAAAGCAGCATGTCTCTTTGCACTGTTTTAAAGAGAGATTCAATGACCCATCAACTTGTGGATTATATATAGTGTTCTGCCTTGGTGCATGCTGTTCCCTCTGCATGGAATGCCTTCCTCTCTCTTCTCTGCCAACCTTTCCAGAGACAGCCCAAATGGTATTTTCAGTATGATCCCTTCCCTATATCCCATGGCATCACTCCTTCCTCTAGGCTCTGGCAATAAAATTGATATGTTGCAGTATAGTCTGTATAGTTATTTGTTGGTCTTGACCCAACTTGAAGCTTCTTGAACACAGACACCATGGTGTACTTATTCATCTTCGCGTCCCCAGCATCCACAGCAATGCTTAGCACAGAAAAAGTGCTGGGTTACTACTGACTGTTAAATAGCTTGTCTACCATAGGAAGCATCTTTCCTCATTGGCGTCCAGACTTACATAAAGTATGGTGATTACAATCATGGAAACCACTGACAAGTCCCAGTTCTGTTAGTTCTTTGATGTGTAACTTCTTCATTCTGTAAAATGGCGGTTGTAATGGTATCTACCTCATGGAGGTAAATTTCTGCAAATGTTTTCAGTTTCATTCATAGCTGAAGATCTGTTTAAGTTTTCTACTGTTTATTCTTGGGGACTTTCCTGGTGGCTCAGTGATAAATAATCCTCCTGCCCATGAAGGATACATAGATTTGATCCCTGGTCTGGTAATATCCCCTGGAGAAAGAAATGACAACCCACTCCAGTATTCTAGTCTGGGAAATCCTATGGACAGAGGAGACTGGCAGGCTATCACTGGTGGGATTACAAAAGAATTAGACATATCTTAGTGACTAAACAACAACAACTGCTTATTCTTGAGTCAATTAATGTAATTTATAGTTTTCTGGCCAGCGCACTAAGTGCAGGCGGCTGCTAGAGCCAGCCAGCGCACTAACCACAGTGGCCAGGAGTAGCTACCCCGCATCTGAGGCCAGTGGCGGCCGGGAGGAGACACCCCCCCTCCGAGGTCAGGGACAGTGGCCGGGAGAAGCCACCTCGCGCCTGAGGCCAGGGGAGGCAACTGGGAGGAGCCACCTTGCACCTGAGGCCAGGGGCGGTGACCCTGAGGAGCCACCCGAGCCCGAGGCCAGGGGCGGCAGCTGGGAGGAGCAACCCGAGGAGCGGTGGCTGCGCAGGCGCAGGAGGGCCTAAAGGAGCTATCTCACGTTGAAGGTCAGGAACCGCAATGGTAAGGAGATACCCCTCGTCCAAGGTAAGGAGCAACGGCTGTGCTTTGCTCAGGAGCAGCCCTGAAGAGATACCCCACGCCCAAGGTAAGAGAAACCCAAGTAAGATGGTAGGTGTTGCAAGAGGGCATCAGAGGGCAGACACACTAAAACCATACTCACAGAAAACTAGTCAATCTNGTAAGCATCTTTTAATTTCATGGCTGCAATCACCATCTGCAGTGATTTTGGAGCCCCCAAAATAAAGTCAGCCAAATAAAGTCAGTCAAAAAAATAAAATAAAATAGATGTCTCCCCATCTATTTGCCATGAAGTGATGGGACCAGATGCCATTAGGAACTATAAAATGTGGAGTTATTGTTTGATTTTGTTGTATGCAATTCTGATGACTAAAAGAAAGAATAAAGATGTTGACATAGGTTAACTATAGACAGAAGCTGTAAGAATGACTATTCCTTTCTGTATTCTTCCACATTTAAAATACCTGGAATAGGAAATGGCAACCCACTCCAGTATTCTTGCCTGGAAAATTCTACAGACTGGGGAACCTGGTGTGCAACTGTCCATGGGGTCGCAAAGATTTGGTAACGACTGAGCAACTGAGTGTGCATGCACACACATTTAATACATTTCCTGTGGGGGGAAAAGCCTAAATTTCTGCTCTTCTTTGAAAAGTTCAGAAACTGCTTCCCTAAAGCATTATTTGATCATCATAATATAGTGGTTTTCAACCTTGGCAGCTCATTAAATCATCTGAGAGTATTTTTTTAATGCCATGCCAGACACTAAAACACAGAGGTTCAAATTTAATTGTTTTGAAGTGGGACTTGGGCATTATTATTGTGATTCTAAATCACAGCCAGGAATGAAAGTCACTGAGGTAACATACTGCCTTATCTAAATTACTTCCCAATCTTGATTCTAATACTTCATTTTATTCTTTATAGAACATTTGGTTATTCATAGTTTGAAGAAGGAAAAGATGTGATCTGTTATCTGAACTATATAATCCAATGATGTACTTGTGTTTAATGAGAGACTCCATTGGTTTAGTTTTCAGTATTATATCTTAGTGCTGCATATTTATTTTCAGCCACACATTTATTTTCAGCTAGATTTCAATGCCTATTCCTGTTATAGAAACTAGAAATTTTCCATCTATGAACTGAATAATCATAGAATATGTTCCAGGACCCTTGTCAACCTAGTCAATGAACAAGTAATTGGCCATATGCCAAGGGAATCTGCTGCCCTCTGGAGGGTATTCTGCTGTGATGGATGAAAGCAGAATTTCTCTATGTATATTCCAAAGTACTGGAAAAGTTATGAAAAGAAAACAAACAAAAATATTCCAAGGTCAAATTATTTGGAAGATGCTACACTATCTCTGTGTAGGGAAGTAACAAAGCAAACTGACAAAATAAAGATTGAAAAGTTCTGGAACAAAGAAATTTGTTTTCCAAACTAACTGGATTCTCTTCTTCCTACCTAAGTCCTGTTAATATTTGGGGAACTAATTTATACAAATTGCTTTCGTATTAATAATTTATACATACAATTTGGGATTTGGAGAAAGTAGAGACCACAATGAAAGATTTCTTAAATAAGCTAAAAGGAAAAGATTGATAAAGTGGATGAAGTAAAGATGAAAGGACCTCACATCCACGCAGTAACGTTTTGGCTGGAGGAATAGTCTGACATGGCAGTGTGATGCTCCATGCTATAATACGCATGTTTCTCTTTCTTCTTGTTTTTTTATCCTAATGAATCATTGAGATGTTTCTACTGTTGCATAACAAATGGAATTGTGACTTTTGCTTTACGATAAATGAAGTTGACTTCATGTACTGTCAAATGTTCCAGGAATAACATTTGACCAAAATTGTATGGACGGCAAGAAGCTAGGCATAATGGAATTCCACCCAGAAGTTCAATTAGTACTTAAGTTCATATCAGGGTGGATCCCATATATAAAATTACAGCTGTGTTTTCCTACGGATGGGATGATAGCAAGTTTAGTAGAAATAAAATATTTTCAGTCTTTTATGTCAGTAATTTTGTGATTCTTGCCAATTATCAATACAGTTCTCCTCATGTATAAAAAGAAGACACATAACTCTATTGCAACTATTCAGTGAGATATCCTATGTGAAAATGCTTCACACAGCCTCTAACAAAGTAGGTGCTCAACAGATATGAGTTCAATATAAAGAAGATTGATGAACATGGAGATAGCACCAACTTTAAAGAGTAAAGAAGTCAACATGGGAGGAAGCTAAAACTGGAAATGAAAGAACTAAGGTAACCAACTGGCCCATTCCAGTCTGCTGGGGACTGTCCCATTTTTTGCACTTAAAGTCCTGCTTTGGGGAGACTTCTATCCTAGGCAAACCTGGATGGCTTGTCACCTTAACTCAGAACCCAGAATAGGAACACAAACAAGGATATGGACTGCACGAACTGGTGAGAACACAGACACTGTCTCGGAACATTAGAAAGAATGGTCCTGAGATTGCCCAGTGTTTCTCAGGCAGATAGCAAACCAGGTCCAGCATTTCAGTGAGTACGGAAAAGCCCACAGATGCGTTGTGTCAATAGATACACTTGATTCAGTAGAGGGAAACTAAAGGTCCTATTCATGTAGTGCTACACAAGAGAAATTTGGCAAAACTAAATTTTATTGTGAACAGTAAGGAAAAGAGAGTTTCTTCAGTGAATAATGCCAGAACAATTACTATTCATAGGGAAAAAGAAAGCAAATTTCCTACCTCACATAATACATAAAAATTAGCAATATAGAAAACTAAATATGAAAATCAAGACTTCAAACATTCTAGCAGAAAAGCTCATGAAAGAATTTCTTGAGCTATAAAGAGGGAACAGAGCTTTCCAGGTGGCACTAGTGGTAAAGAACCTGCCTGCCAAGGCAGGAGATGTGAGACGTGTGTTTGATCCCTGGGTTGGGAAGATCCCCTGGGGAAGGGCATGGCACCCCACTCCAGTACTCTTGCCTGGAGAATGCTATGGACAGAGGAGCCTGGTCAGCTACATTCCAGGGGTTGCTAACAGTTGGATACAACTGAAGCAACTTAGCACGCATAAAGGGAGAAAGGGCAAGATAGCTAAAGTTGGTTCAATCAAAAAGAAACGATTCTATGAACACAGTGAAGAGCCAAAGTGTAAACTGGGGAACAATAAAATATTTGCAATGTGTTGAACCTACATAGTGCTTATATCAAGAGTATGTAACAAACTCCAACAATTCAGTAAGGATAAATGCCAGTAATCCAGTAGACACAGGAGAGGTATAGGCGATTCACAGTAGACCTCCAGTAGACACAGGAGAGGTATAGGCGATTCACAGTAGACCCTTGGATGGTAAAAACATTTTTTAAAGAAACTCAGTTTTACTGCTAATCAGGGAAACACTTATTGAATAACAATGAAATAACATTCTATACCAAGCAGATAATTAGAAATTTAAACATGTGACAATATCAAGTGTTGGTGAGATAGTGAAGAAATAGAAATTTTCTTACACCATTGTTGTTTATTGCTGATGAGGGTGTAAATTGGTCCAGTCACTGTGGAAAGCAATTTCTCCATATCTATAGTTTTTTTGTTTTTTAAGTATATACCTGAGCACTACTTTTTGGCAGACAGCCTAGAGAAATTCTCAAAGGTGTGCACAGGTGTCACAGTCAAGAGTGTTCACTGTAGCATGGTTTAAAAGAAAAAGACCCTGGAAACAATCTAAATGTCCATAAACAAATCGCTCTATAATTCTGTCAATGGATTACTATCATACAGCAGTTAAAATAAATGACTAAAGATCTATATGAATAAATCTGAAAAGTATAGTATCGAGATAGAGCAAGCTGCAGAGGATTTATTCAGTGTGGTATTATTTGTCAATAAATCAAGCATAAAAGTGTTATTTTATAGGCACATAAATATATAATAAAAATATAAAAACAGTCACAGAAATAGTAAGCCAGATAGTGGTTACTTCTGAGGAGAAAAAGATGCAAATGAAGCTAGGAGAGAGTTCAAAGGGCATCAAATGTGTCTCCTGTGTTTTACTATCTGATGCAAATACAGTAAAATGCCAAAATTGGGTGATACTCAAGTGTCTATATGATACTTCTCTCTGCACTTTGAGATTTTTTTTTATGAAAGTAAAAACAATATCAACATTTAAATTCAGATTATTTCAAAATACTCTAAAATATCTTTAAAAATGAAAACAAAACTATGCTTTCAAGAGTGGGTCGTTTAACATTATTTCCAAAGAATAAGCTAAAGCCTCAGTGCACTTATATATGGTTCACTGCCACTTAACCAACACTAGATGTCACTTTACTTCATTCATTCAGTTAAATGTGAGTGCTTTGAGTTGAAATTAGATGAACTTGAGTATGTCTTAGACATTTGTTTTTCCCTCTCCAGTTGATGTAAAGAAGGAGGAAAACTGAGAGTGTTTTCTGTTATATATACATTCTGTAAGGCGAGGGGCATATCTGTTTTGGTTCCTGGTTTTTATTCTCAACATCTACTGCATGTAATACTGTTGCCAAAATATTGTTAAGTGAAGAAGGGATACAAGAGACTTTAACAGAAAGCTGTTTAATATTACTAAAATGTATAACATTACATTTAGAGTAGTTTTTCTTTCAAATGGCAGCTAGGTACTTGAAGTGTTTTTCAGGAGAAACTTGTGACTCTAATCTCAAAGCTCAGTTTGTGGTCAGTGGGGACGGGACATCATTTCAAATCTTTTTTTTTTTGCCACACTGCACAAGGCTTAGGGGATCTTACTTCCCAGGATTGAACCCAGGCCCCAGCAGTCAAAGCACTGAGTCCTAACCACTAGACTGCCATTGAATTCCCATTTCAGATCTTTTAATTCAAAGTCATATTGCATTTTATTGGCACACTGGATTTTCCATGAACAAAGACTCCTTAAATCAACAATTGTTAACTTTTTAGGGGGATAAGGACCTTTGATGATCATGAAAACTATGAACTCTCTGAAAATGTTCATATAAACAAAAATTTTTATGCAGTTTCTGCAGATTTGCAGACCTCAGTAAAGCTCATGCATGAGCCACAGATTGGTATCCCCTTCCTGAGACAGGCAAAAGCACTTACCTAGTTGCTTTTCCTAAACCTTGACCTCCACTTTCCCTCCAGATAACTAGAATGTGTGGCTGAAGCCTGCATCCATGATGGTGGCTTAATGATTTGATCACGTGAATGAAAATAGAGACAAACCCTGTAAATTCAGGTATAGGCAAATGTGGGCAATATCTACTTTGGAAATATTTGATTTATAGATACTGATCAAAGTATTTACATATATATTTTTCCTATTAGACTACTTAAGAAAAGAAAAACATGTAATAACATATTTATTTGGGAAAATATTTATTGGAAGCTTGTTCTTCCCTGCAGAGCAAACTAAATCCCAGGAATTGCTCTAAAATTAAAAATATTTCCTTGAACCACCTTGTCCAAATATTTTCATTTTATGCATTCTAAATGGAAACAACTATTTTAAATTTTTATTATTTATTTTCTTGCATCATAAATATTTCAAAAGTAACCTTTGGCACTAGCTAGGTGACATTAGTTGATGTTATGAATGCAAATTAATGAAATGTCACTACATCGTGTAAAGACTCTTAAAACCAAATAAATTTGAAATCTGTTTATTGTCTTTGTTTCAGATTCTTTCCTTATTTAAAAGGCCTCCTCTTTTCAGGAGCTCTCAGTTCTGTTGGTCACAGTCTCAATCTACCAATATCAGGTGTTGAATAACAAACAGAATTTTTCTTTAACATGACAATTCTTTTTATTTAAACAACTTAAGGCCATAGTTACAATAGTATACTGAGTCGGTGGTTTGTTTTTTTTTTTTAATTGTGGTTTTACTCAACAGAGATCATGTCAATGCTATGAAAATTGTACCAGGATTTATTTTTTTCTTATTATGCAATCCTATTGGTGGCTCAGATGGTAAAGAATGTGCCTGCAATGCAGGAGACACGAGTTTGATCCCTAGGTCAGGAAGATCCCCTGGAGAAGGAAATGGCAACCCACTCCAGTATTCTTGCCTGGAGAATTCCATGGACAGAGAAGCCTGGCTGGTTACAGTCCATGGGGTCTCAAAAAGTCGGACATGAATGAGTGATTAACACACACACACATGCAACCCTGATACATGTGCAAAGCTTTGGTAAAGTAAACTAAGAATATTTTCAAGTCCTAATTTGGTGCAATGACTGTGTATAGACCTAGTTGGTTATAGCATCTATTGTGAACTTACATGTAGAAAGTGGAACCTGCTATAAGAACAGAATCTATCTTGGGTTCTAATTATTTGTTCACCAAAAACTTTCACAACTCGAATAGATCAAAGAGCATATGTCTTGTATCAGAGGTATAAAAGGCTGCATTGCAGCTGTTTTATTTGGGCAATTAAAGAAATATTCAGAGTTTCTTTTCCTTAAAGCAAAAAGTCTGAATTCTGATCCTTCTTCATAATTGATATAAACCTTGTAACTCTAGGGAGAAAAACATATTTTCACAACCAAGTATTTTATCATTTATTCAATAAAATCTGTAAATTTTCAGTCATTGATTTAACTTTTTCTCTCTGGCCTTAGAATTTAGAAACATCTGAACTTTTCTTCATAAAAACACTGTTATACTAAGTGCTTAATTGAATGACCAACCTTTTCCTCAGAGAAAATCATCTTATATGAGTCATGGCTTAAATACTGGTATTTTTGGTTCTATAGCCAAAATCTTGTAATAATATTTGTGTTTACTTGTGTCAGTTTCTGGTTCTATGATAAAATACTTTGTTTTTATATGATAGTACCACACACATTAAATTTGAGTGTTTATTTTACCATCATTATTGATACTTTAAAAATTATTAGGGTGTTTTAAAATTTAGAATTTCTCAGCCTGGGAGGAGTTAAAAGCTGCTGGAAGGCAGCATCCGACCCAGGTGTTCCTCAAAGGGAGCTCCACTTCCTCATGCTCCTTGGAAAAGTACTTTCTGGTTCAATTTATATTGATGCCAAAGTGATTCACATACAGCTGAGGCTGTACTGTGAATTCTGAACTTTGAACTTTTCCTGAGCTAGTGATTGTGGTACAGTTTCTCATGATACTGGGCAGTGGCAGTGAGCTGCAGCTCCAGTCAGCCACACAAGAATGAGGGTAAACCACTGATACAACTATTCTGTTGTTCACTTTCAGCACAGTATTCAGTAAATTACATGAAATATTCAACACTTTATTATAAACAGGCTTTGTGTTTTAGATGATTTTGCCCAACTGTAGGCTAATGTAAGTGTTCTGAGCACGTTTAAAGTAGGCTGGGCTAAACTGTGATGTTCGGTAGGTTAAGGGCGTTTTTGATTTATGATGCCTTCGGTTTACAATGGGGTTACTAGAGTGTAACCACTGTAAGTCAGGGAAGATTTTCACTCAAATTCTTAGAGTTCTACAGTATACTTTGCTTGAAATCTGAATTATTATGAAGCAAATCTATATCACAAATAATGCTGAAATATAGGAAAAATTTTAGAAGTTTTCCAACCTTCTGTCTAATCACTTGATCAGACCAAAAGTGGGGTCACCTACCCTTGAAAGGGGTAAACACCTGGTCAGAGTGTGGACTTTGCATAAGGATCCTGGATCAGTCAGTCACAGCAACGTGACCTGAGGCCAATAACCTATCTTCTCCTTGCCTCACTTCCTCATCTGTATAGTAGGGATAACAATTATACTTCTGTCACAAGGCTGTTATGAGACCACTTGAGTTAATGGTGAAGTCTTCAGAGTAGAATCTGGAGCATAATTAGTGTTTTGCTAAACAAACAAACAAACAAGAAACATATAACAGTAGGTGTTAAATGGGTATCATCCAGAGATGTTATAAAAGAAATTTTTTGCACCTTCAGAAAGATGACATCTAAGCTCTATTCCAGAGCTAAATTCTATTATTCTACTGGCCTTTGTGAACCTTGCTCCTATGACTTGCCTACCCAGCGTATCCAAACATTCCTTATTCACTTTAAACCTTCATTCATGCCTTTGGAGAATGTCTTTCCTGCCTTTCTTCTAGCTTATCATCTCCATCAGCTGCTGCTGCTTTTCTTCTTTTCTTCTGGGCATCCCAGTCTCTAGTGTGTTTTATTGCATTATATTATTCTCTATTTCTTTTGTGTACAATTTATATTCCTCGGAGAAGGCAATGGCACCCCACTCCAGTACTCTTGCCTGGAAAATCCCATGGACGGAGGAGCCTGGAAGGTTGCATTCCATGGGGTCGCAGAGGGTTGGACACGACTGAGCGACTTCACTTTCACTTTTCACTTTCATGCATTAGAGAAGGAAATGACAACCCACTCCAGTGTTCTTGCCTGGAGAATTCCAGGGATGGGGGAGCCTGGTGAGCTGCCGTCCATGGGGTCGCACAGAGTTGGACACGATTGAAGTGACTTAGCAGCAGCAGCATTTATATTCCTAATCAGATTGTAAGCCAGTTGAGAACATTCTTACGATTCACTTATGTTTCCAAGCACATAGATAGATATTTATTAAATGAGTAAATGGTAGGGGGAAAGTAAATCAGGAATCAACTCTTTAGTGACAAATGCAAGTAAAGGTGATTATGGGCTTCCTAGGTGGTGCTAATGGTAAAGAACTCGCCTGCCAATGCAGCGGACCTAAGAGACGTGGGTTTGATCCATGGATGGGGGGGATCCCTTAGGAGGTCATGGCAACCCACTCCAGTATTTTTGTCTGGAAAATTCCATGGACAGAGGAGCCTGGCAGGCTATAGTCCATAGGGTCACAGAGTAGACACAACTGAAGTGACTAAACCAGCACCACCAAAGTGGATTATATATCCAGGTTCAGACTATTAATGAGTAGTTCTTATTCTTAAAGAAATGTTGGTTTATAATTCCCCCCTTCACTTTTATGTGGTCTGATCTACTGTTGGTGAAATATTTGTAGATTAGCTGGTTTCCCTTCATTCTTTCTCTTCTGAAATGTGTGGTAAAGTAAAAATGCCTAGAGCAATAATTTGTGGATAAAAAACAGCTGCACATGAAAAATAATTGATGTGGTTTTTTAAAATTACCCTGAGATGGAAATTAAAATGCCTTTTCAACCTATGCTCTAAAAAGAGTGTTGAAGCTAATTCTTTATAAATCATGAAATGGAAGCAGAGGAAGACATAGGTTTTTGAATGGTCAATTGATTTTAGACCAGGAGTGTTTTAAAATTTTGTACATTATATTTTAAAATATTCAATTCTATGAGAGGACATGGTGTAGTTAAAGAAAGCCTTATCTACACCCTTAGTAACGTGAATAAAATGTTTTCCATCCTTATAAATAAGAAAACTGATCACTCTGACTTCTTAATAATTTTTAAAACATTTCTTTATAGTTTTAATTCTTTTTCCTATTACACTTCTAATATTTTCCAAGGAGTGAATCAAATGGCAAATATTCTTTATTCATCTTTTTTCCAAGGGGAGGTTATTACTGTGCTGTCTTACTTCCACCAATACCTGGTGTGCAGGTGTGTGAATGAAGTCAGACATTGGGACAAGACTGGAGAATTCACAAAATGACATTCTATCAACATGAAACTGACAATATTTGATTGAACTTTTTAAACTCTAGAGCTACATAGACCTATTATTTCTAAACAAATAAAAATATTTTTTTCTATTAACTTTTTTCCTTCATCTAAAATTCTTAGGTCTAGAAAATATGCTTGTTAAGAGAATCCTAATTCCCTGGTTTTCTTTATATAGAGAACATCTGAGAACTATTCAAAAACCAATACTTTCCTTCAGAAAGAAATCAAACAGGAAATAGAAAAGGTTTTAGTCATTATTATTTAAATTGCTGTATCTCTTAGCTAATTCACACAGGAAGCCTAAAAATTAAGCAGCATGAAAATGTGAGTCACTAGCCTATTTCTCTGCTTGATTTGAGACTGTTGCTAACTTCAACACTCATAAACAGTGGTTAAACATAAAATTTAAAAATATGTACATGTATTTTAATTTTTGAGCCCTAAGCCTTGTGATGTTTAGCAGAGTCTGTACAAACAGAATATTCTAAGCATTTATTACTATTTACTATACCTTAAGAGTTTGCTTTGATAGAAATGGGCTTAATATAAAATTATATAAACAAGTTTAAATTTAAGCATGAGTTTTAGGAAAAGTAACAGGCTGAGACAGTAAATGGCAGCTACCCTGAACAAAGTATCTGAGGATTAAAATAGAATTGAAGCAATAATTATAATAAACTAAAATTAGGCAGATAGTTAGAAAGGTCTGAATTTCAACCACATGTTGAATATACTTTAGGCATTTAGAGTAGGGGAATTTGAATGTTTCCCTATGGACATTTTGCTGCTAAATGTTAAAAAATCAATTGGCAAAATACATTTTTCAACTGTATGGACAAACTATAAGAGAAATATAAACTCATATAAGTGCATGCTATGTACAAGGTATATTCCTAGAACTCTACTTNTCAATAAAATCTGTAAATTTTCAGTCATTGATTTAACTTTTTCTCTCTGGCCTTAGAATTTAGAAACATCTGAACTTTTCTTCATAAAAACACTGTTATACTAAGTGCTTAATTGAATGACCAACCTTTTCCTCAGAGAAAATCATCTTATATGAGTCATGGCTTAAATACTGGTATTTTTGGTTCTATAGCCAAAATCTTGTAATAATATTTGTGTTTACTTGTGTCAGTTTCTGGTTCTATGATAAAATACTTTGTTTTTATATGATAGTACCACACACATTAAATTTGAGTGTTTATTTTACCATCATTATTGATACTTTAAAAATTATTAGGGTGTTTTAAAATTTAGAATTTCTCAGCCTGGGAGGAGTTAAAAGCTGCTGGAAGGCAGCATCCGACCCAGGTGTTCCTCAAAGGGAGCTCCACTTCCTCATGCTCCTTGGAAAAGTACTTTCTGGTTCAATTTATATTGATGCCAAAGTGATTCACATACAGCTGAGGCTGTACTGTGAATTCTGAACTTTGAACTTTTCCTGAGCTAGTGATTGTGGTACAGTTTCTCATGATACTGGGCAGTGGCAGTGAGCTGCAGCTCCAGTCAGCCACACAAGAATGAGGGTAAACCACTGATACAACTATTCTGTTGTTCACTTTCAGCACAGTATTCAGTAAATTACATGAAATATTCAACACTTTATTATAAACAGGCTTTGTGTTTTAGATGATTTTGCCCAACTGTAGGCTAATGTAAGTGTTCTGAGCACGTTTAAAGTAGGCTGGGCTAAACTGTGATGTTCGGTAGGTTAAGGGCGTTTTTGATTTATGATGCCTTCGGTTTACAATGGGGTTACTAGAGTGTAACCACTGTAAGTCAGGGAAGATTTTCACTCAAATTCTTAGAGTTCTACAGTATACTTTGCTTGAAATCTGAATTATTATGAAGCAAATCTATATCACAAATAATGCTGAAATATAGGAAAAATTTTAGAAGTTTTCCAACCTTCTGTCTAATCACTTGATCTGGCCAAAAGTGGGGTCACCTACCCTTGAAAGGGGTAAACACCTGGTCAGAGTGTGGACTTTGCATAAGGATCCTGGATCAGTCAGTCACAGCAACGTGACCTGAGGCCAATAACCTATCTTCTCCTTGCCTCACTTCCTCATCTGTATAGTAGGGATAACAATTATACTTCTGTCACAAGGCTGTTATGAGACCACTTGAGTTAATGGTGAAGTCTTCAGAGTAGAATCTGGAGCATAATTAGTGTTTTGCTAAACAAACAAACAAACAAGAAACATATAACAGTAGGTGTTAAATGGGTATCATCCAGAGATGTTATAAAAGAAATTTTTTGCACCTTCAGAAAGATGACATCTAAGCTCTATTCCAGAGCTAAATTCTATTATTCTACTGGCCTTTGTGAACCTTGCTCCTATGACTTGCCTACCCAGCGTATCCAAACATTCCTTATTCACTTTAAACCTTCATTCATGCCTTTGGAGAATGTCTTTCCTGCCTTTCTTCTAGCTTATCATCTCCATCAGCTGCTGCTGCTTTTCTTCTTTTCTTCTGGGCATCCCAGTCTCTAGTGTGTTTTATTGCATTATATTATTCTCTATTTCTTTTGTGTACAATTTATATTCCTCGGAGAAGGCAATGGCACCCCACTCCAGTACTCTTGCCTGGAAAATCCCATGGACGGAGGAGCCTGGAAGGTTGCATTCCATGGGGTCGCAGAGGGTTGGACACGACTGAGCGACTTCACTTTCACTTTTCACTTTCATGCATTAGAGAAGGAAATGACAACCCACTCCAGTGTTCTTGCCTGGAGAATTCCAGGGATGGGGGAGCCTGGTGAGCTGCCGTCCATGGGGTCGCACAGAGTCGGACACGATTGAAGTGACTTAGCAGCAGCAGCATTTATATTCCTAATCAGATTGTAAGCCAGTTGAGAACATTCTTACGATTCACTTATGTTTCCAAGCACATAGATAGATATTTATTAAATGAGTAAATGGTAGGGGGAAAGTAAATCAGGAATCAACTCTTTAGTGACAAATGCAAGTAAAGGTGATTATGGGCTTCCTAGGTGGTGCTAATGGTAAAGAACTCGCCTGCCAATGCAGCGGACCTAAGAGACGTGGGTTTGATCCATGGATGGGGGGGATCCCTTAGGAGGTCATGGCAACCCACTCCAGTATTTTTGTCTGGAAAATTCCATGGACAGAGGAGCCTGGCAGGCTATAGTCCATAGGGTCACAGAGTAGACACAACTGAAGTGACTAAACCAGCACCACCAAAGTGGATTATATATCCAGGTTCAGACTATTAATGAGTAGTTCTTATTCTTAAAGAAATGTTGGTTTATAATTCCCCCCTTCACTTTTATGTGGTCTGATCTACTGTTGGTGAAATATTTGTAGATTAGCTGGTTTCCCTTCATTCTTTCTCTTCTGAAATGTGTGGTAAAGTAAAAATGCCTAGAGCAATAATTTGTGGATAAAAAACAGCTGCACATGAAAAATAATTGATGTGGTTTTTTAAAATTACCCTGAGATGGAAATTAAAATGCCTTTTCAACCTATGCTCTAAAAAGAGTGTTGAAGCTAATTCTTTATAAATCATGAAATGGAAGCAGAGGAAGACATAGGTTTTTGAATGGTCAATTGATTTTAGACCAGGAGTGTTTTAAAATTTTGTACATTATATTTTAAAATATTCAATTCTATGAGAGGACATGGTGTAGTTAAAGAAAGCCTTATCTACACCCTTAGTAACGTGAATAAAATGTTTTCCATCCTTATAAATAAGAAAACTGATCACTCTGACTTCTTAATAATTTTTAAAACATTTCTTTATAGTTTTAATTCTTTTTCCTATTACACTTCTAATATTTTCCAAGGAGTGAACCAAATGGCAAATATTCTTTATTCATCTTTTTTCCAAGGGGAGGTTATTACTGTGCTGTCTTACTTCCACCAATACCTGGTGTGCAGGTGTGTGAATGAAGTCAGACATTGGGACAAGACTGGAGAATTCACAAAATGACATTCTATCAACATGAAACTGACAATATTTGATTGAACTTTTTAAACTCTAGAGCTACATAGACCTATTATTTCTAAACAAATAAAAATATTTTTTTCTATTAACTTTTTTCCTTCATCTAAAATTCTTAGGTCTAGAAAATATGCTTGTTAAGAGAATCCTAATTCCCTGGTTTTCTTTATATAGAGAACATCTGAGAACTATTCAAAAACCAATACTTTCCTTCAGAAAGAAATCAAACAGGAAATAGAAAAGGTTTTAGTCATTATTATTTAAATTGCTGTATCTCTTAGCTAATTCACACAGGAAGCCTAAAAATTAAGCAGCATGAAAATGTGAGTCACTAGCATATTTCTCTGCTTGATTTGAGACTGTTGCTAACTTCAACACTCATAAACAGTGGTTAAACATAAAATTTAAAAATATGTACATGTATTTTAATTTTTGAGCCCTAAGCCTTGTGATGTTTAGCAGAGTCTGTACAAACAGAATATTCTAAGCATTTATTACTATTTACTATACCTTAAGAGTTTGCTTTGATAGAAATGGGCTTAATATAAAATTATATAAACAAGTTTAAATTTAAGCATGAGTTTTAGGAAAAGTAACAGGCTGAGACAGTAAATGGCAGCTACCCTGAACAAAGTATCTGAGGATTAAAATAGAATTGAAGCAATAATTATAATAAACTAAAATTAGGCAGATAGTTAGAAAGGTCTGAATTTCAACCACATGTTGAATATACTTTAGGCATTTAGAGTAGGGGAATTTGAATGTTTCCCTATGGACATTTTGCTGCTAAATGTTAAAAAATCAATTGGCAAAATACATTTTTCAACTGTATGGACAAACTATAAGAGAAATATAAACTCATATAAGTGCATGCTATGTACAAGGTATATTCCTAGAACTCTACTTGAAATGACTTATTTAGTCATCATAAGAAGTCTATGAAGTAGATACTATTAGTATCCTAATTTATAGATGAGAAAACTGAGGTATACAGAGGGTAGATAATTTGCCCAAAGTCACTCTGCTAATAAGTGGAAGAACTGGGATTCTTCTGGAGTTAGAATGCCAGAGTCTGAGCTTTTAAGCATCTCACTAATCTGCCTTTGCAACAAGATCAGTAATCTTTTAATTCACTTTTGTTAAAGCAATATAAATTCCTAGTTAAAAGAGTGAGGTGAGCTGTGTTGTTTTACAACATGGAATATCCAAATAAGTTCTATAGAGTTTTAAGAAATGTAAGTACATGCTAGAAATCACATTTTTGGGTGACAGGAATTGAAAACATGTAGCTGTATTGAAATATTTTTTCAGAAAAAAAAAATCAGAAAACAATCCACTATCCCTGATAGAAAAAAGATAAATAACAGTTAACTTGTTATTAAATGCTTACAGTGTGCCAAACATTATTCTAAGTGTTTGAATGAACTTATTCAATTTTATGGAAATCTACAAAATACACATCATTATTATTCCCATTTTATGAATGAGGTTAAGTGGGTGGGTAAAATGCTCACCCTCTCCCCTCCCACCTCTATTCTTTATTCCTAGAGATTCCTGGATCTTTGGTGTTACCTTGTTTCAAATTTCTTTGAATATTTTGGAAACATTGAGGGGGCTTTTTCTGGTGAGGAAGGTTGGCATCTTGGAATCTTTGAGTTGAAGGATAATGCTGCTTAATGACAGAACAGCAAACAAACCCATGGCAACTTCAAGGCATTTGCTTTTATCCTGCCATGTAACTACTGCATCATCTAGTTTAGTAGAATGGTAAGAGCCACCAGCCCTGGTGTCCAATTTTTCAAATCCTGGCTCTGTCTCTTCTTAGGTGATCTTGGGCAAGTTACTTAACCTCCAGAGATGGTGCTCTTGAATGGATCAGAGGGAAACATCCCTGCCTTGTAAGGTAGGGATGGAAGAGGGCAAGGGGAATAGGAAGAGAGAGGTCAATATGTGAAAAGGATTGAAAAGGCATAAAGTTATAAAAATAACTAAAAATGTTTCTTCTTATCCTCATTCAACATTTTCCATTACCTATTTGATGTTTCCTGTTTGTATAATGATGAAATCTCTTCGATTTCTGTTCACAGTTCTTAGTCATATGGAAGCTTTCTATGATGACTCTGCTTGTATGAGAACTGACCTACCGGGCCCACCCATGCTGTTTACAATGAGATCACTTTCTGCAGCTTGTTCTCAGTCTGTTTGTTATCTTGCCTGATGTGTCACCAATGCTGGGTGAACCACACCCACAAAAACAAATCAGAAACAGATTTTCTTTAATAACATGTGACATTTGTGAGTTGGGATATTTTAAATTAAATCACATATCTAGCTAATTGATCATCCTTCTTCAGTTTTCAACATGTGTTTATGGAGAGCTTATTCTGTGCCCAGAATTGGGGATATAAGGATGAAGTCATACAGTTACTGTCCCTGGCCACCTCAGAGTAGTGTTGTTCAGTCACTCAGTGGTGTCTAACACTGAGACCCCATGGATTGCAGCATGCCAGTCTCTCTGTCTTTCACTATCTCCCGGAGTTTGTTTAAACTCATGTCTATTGAGTCAGTGATACCATCTAACCATCTTCTCCTCTCCCGCTGCCTTCTCCTTTTTTGCCCTCAGTCTTTCCTGGCATCAGGGTCTTTTCTAATGAGTCGGCTCTTCTCATCAGGTGGCCAAAGTTTTGGAGCTTTAGCATCAGTCCTTCCAATAAATATTCAGGATTGATATCTTTTAGGGTTTGATCTTCTTGCTGTCCAAGGGACTCTCAAGAGTCTCCAGCACTGCAATTCAAAAGCAACAATTTTTTAGTGCTCAACCTTTTTTATGGTCCAGCTCTCACATCCATACTTGACTGCTGGAAAAACCATAGATTTGACTATGCTGACCTTTGTTATAGTAGTGACAAGCCTACTATACCTTATACATTGGCAGGGCAGACTTCTTTTATTTTTTTTAACTTGAGTTTTCTGACTCTGACTAATCATAACTTTTTTATATAACCTGTGGTCTCTCTTTTTGCCTTCTGTTTAGTTTCTGTGCTAGCATCATTATTTGCAAATATGTCCAAGCATCCAAATTTTATCCTTTTATATTGAGGTCACGACTGACCTACACTCCTCTTTCGGCTCCATCCAGTGCTTTTCTTCTGACAGTGCAAATTGGTTGCAAACCCTTACTGCGACCTGTATGCAGGTCAAGAAGCAACAGTTAGAATCAGACATGAAGCAACAGACTGGTTCAAAATTGAGAAAGGAATACAAGGTGTATTCCTTGTATACAGCCTTGAATACAATATACAAGGCTGTGTATTGTCACCTTGCTTATTAGGCTTATATGCAGAGTACTTCATGTGAAATGCCAGGCTAGATAAACCACAAGCTGGAATGAAGACTGCCGGGAGAAATATCAACCTCAAATATGCAGATGATACCATTCTAATGGCAGGAAATAAAGAGGAAGTAAAGAACCTTTTGATGAGAGTGAAAGAGGAGAGTGAAAAAGCTGGCTTAAAACTCAACATTCAAAAAACTAATATGGCATTCATTCCCATCACTTCATGGCGAATAAAAGGGGAAAATGTGGAAGCAGTGATACATTTTATTTTCTTGGGCTCCAAAATCACTGTAGACAGTGACTGCAGCTATGAAATTAAAAGACGCTTGCTCTTTGAAAGAAAAACTATGACAAACCAAGACAGTATATTAAAAAGCAGAGACATCACTTTGCTAATAAAGGTCCATATAGTCGAAGCTATGAATTTTCCAGTAGTTATGTACAGATGTGAGAGTTAGACCATAAAGAAGGCTGAGCACTGAAGAACTGATGCTTTTGAATTATGCTGCTGGAGACTCTTTGAGAGTCTCTTGGACAGCAAGAAGATAAAACCAGTCAATCCTGAAGGAAATCAACCCTGAATATTCACTGGGAGGATTGATGCTGAAGCTGAAGCTCCAATACTTTGGCCACCTGATGCAAAGAGCAAACTCATTGGAAAAGACCTTGATGCTGGGAAAGATTGAGGAGGGCAGAAGGAGAAGGGGGCAGCAGAAGATAAGATGGTTAGATAGCATCACCAATTCAACTGACATGAGTTTGAGCAAACTCCGGGAGATAATGATGGACAGGGAAGCCTGGTGAGCTGCAGTCCATGGGGTCGTAGAGTCGGACACAACTTGGCTATTGAACAGCACAACTTTGTACTCAGCACATATTATTTCCTTTGTGGTATTATCTTCTATCAGGTCTAAAACTGTGCTATACAATACTGAATGAATCAGTGAAATATATATAACTCAAAGCTATGGATGTACAGGTACAAAGATGAATTGGCTATAAGTTTTGCCCCTTTTTAGTCTATAACTGAAGATCTGTCTTTCTAAACAGAACTTTATGGATTCAGTCAGATAAAAATTAACTTTGACATTGCTTGGGCACAAGATGAAAGTTCAAAAAATGGGAAATCTGGTGTCATTGTATGTCTGGCATATGTCCTTAACACTGACATTTCTTAGTGAGAAGGTAGCAGCTATGGTATATAATCCTCTCTCTTAAGAATATTTTATGGCAGAAATTAAGCCCCAAAGCAATTTAAATTTGCAACTAAGCCAAGTCTACAAATAACAAATGCTGGAGAGAATATGGAGAAAAGGGAGCCCTCCTCCACTGTTGATGAGAATGTAAATTGTACAGCTGCTATGGAAAACACTATGGGGTTTCCTCAGAAAGTTAAAAAATTGAATTACCATACAATCCAACAATCCCACTCCTAGACATATACCTGGGCAAAATTATAGTTCAAAAAGATACATGCACCCTTATGTTCATAGCAGCGCTATTCACAATAGCCAAAACAATCTCCATGTCTATCAACAGATGAATGGATAAAGGCACATATATACAATGGAATACTCCTCAGCTATTAAAAAGAACAAAATAATGTCATTTGCAGCAACATGGATACAACTAGAGATTATCATGCTAAGTAAAGTAAATTAGAAAGAGATATCAAAGTGATGCCAAAATCATGACACCACTTATATGTGGAATCTAAAGTATAGCACAAATGAATCTATCTACAAAACAGAAACCGACTCATAGACATAGAAAACAGACCTGTTGCCAAGGAGAGGGAGGGTAAGAAAGGGAAGGACTGGGAATTTGGGATTAGCAGATGTAAATCATTATATATAGGCAGGATAAACAGCAAGTCCTACTGTACAGAACAGGGAGCTATATTTGATATTCTGTAATAAACCATAATGGAAAAAAAGATAAAAAAGAGTGTCTCTGTATAACTGAGTCATTTTGCTGTATAGTAGACATTTGGCACCACACTGTAAATCAACTATACTTCAGTTAAAAAAAAAGAGTTAAAAAAATGAAACTAAAGCAAACAACTAGGATTCATTATTATCATTAGCACCTTACCATTGTTTAATCAAAGATATTATTATTACTACTGGTGAAATTCGTAATTGAATAGTTTTACATTGACTCTTTCCCCCAAGCAATACATTTAATCCTTTCCATTTTTTCACCTCATCCTAATTGTGTGTTTATATAAACAGAAGTGACAATTTGCTTAATTACATAATACTAAAGTTAAAGAACATTGAATCAAAACTGATTTGGAGTGGAAGAAGGAGGCTACCCTACTATAGCTACATTATAATCATAACATGTCTCCTAGACAGCATTTTTCTGCTTGTAGCCAAAGAATCTTTTTGAAACACATTTAGGGTTATTTCTGGAGTCAGACATTTGCAGATTATCACTACTTGCTTGAGAGAGACCCCAGAGTCCTAATCAGACAGAAAAGTGAAATACATAGGCAAGGCCACCACATCAGCCTTGCAGGTTGTGTGCTGCAGAATTTCAGGGAGTGCCGTTCACAGAGACAGTAATGTAAATGGTGCCTCTGATGTTGTGCAACAAGCAAGCTGCATGTTGGAAGCACTAGAAAAATTGTAGGAAGATACAGAGAACATTGATGTGCTAGGTAGACCCATAGTCATCTCATTGTCTTTGAAAGTACATTCATTTTAAATTAAGTTTTTCCTAGAAGCTGTGAATATTAAGAAGTATCAATAATTTGAATGTAAAGAGAAAGACAGTTTCTCACTAGGGTATTGATTTCACAATCAATATTCAATTTCACAAAAATACACCATTGGAAATGAGAAAAGTGAATTTGAAACATGGACTCAGAAAATGTATAAAGAGCAATTTACCTAGCAGAAAAGGTAGATAAAGGTATGGGAGATGATTAAAGGTAGGCTATGACTAGCAATAGGGCAGATTCGACAATTTGATTTCTCTCAGTACAAAACACCTATTGCTGGGTAGGTCTTCCCTAGTGGCTCAGAGGTTAAAGTGTCTGCTTGCAATGTGGGAGACCTGGGTTCGATCCCTGGGTCTGGAAGATCCCCTGGTGAAGGAAATGGCAACCCACTCCAGTATTCTTGCCTGGAGAATCCCATGATGGAGGACCCTGGTGGGCTACCGTCCATGGGGTTGCAGAGTCAGACACGACTAAGCGACTTCACTTCCCTTCACTTTAAAGACAAAAACAAAACTTTAAAACACTTTGTTTAGAATTCTCTGGCAATCCAGTGGTTAGGACTCCTTCCTTTCATGGCAGGGGGCCCCGGTCTTATCCCTGATCAGAGGACTAAGATCCTATAAGCTGGAGCTGGCCAAAACACACACATACACATACACATGCCCACAGACACTTTGCTTACCGCACAAAATGAGTTTATCAGTCATCCAGTATTGTGACTATTCAAAATGTACTAAGTGTTTTAACCAGTGTAATTACCAAGGAAAAACAAATAAAACTTATAAGGATTGGAAATAAACCATAGGTATACACGTATGATAAGACTGTCTATACAGAAAAGTCCAAAAAAACTAAAAATGATCAGAACTAAGAATTTAGTAAGGTTGCTAGATATAAGATCAACACACAAAAAAATCAATTATGTCCCAACATGCCAACAACAATGATTTTTAAAATGCTATTTTTAAAAAGCCACTTAGAAAGATAAATAGTGTCTAGGAATAAATCTAAAGATTGACAGTATTTTTATGAAGAAAATATGAAAGTCTATTGAAATATCTTAAAAAGGATCTAAATACATGAAGAGTTATACCATATGTGATCTCAATTTCTGAAGAAAGTAAATAACCTTAAAATTAACTTTGAATATATAATACAATTCCAGTTCAACACAACTCAATAGCTATAAGTAGTGGAATATAATTGAGTTGCTGGTACGTAAAGTGAATCTGGAATTTGGGGGGAGTCTAATACAATTAAAGTTACCTCTGATAGGAAAAAAAAATCCTCATGAAGTTTGTTATCAGAAAGATGAATGCTCAGATATATGTATACTGCAAACACAAAAGTTATCTTATATACCAAGAATTGGACATTAATATCAACATTGGGAAATAAGGAATGTGGTTTCTTAGCAAAGGAATTGCTGCCTCAGTTGCAAGATGGCATTTTCATCTATGACTCAGAAGGGAAGTCTGGAATACCAGCTTAATGTCTAAGACTCTGGGTTTCCAATTCTAGAAAGGAGACTGTTTTAGCAAGTGCAGCCTGCCACACACGAGAGCATCCAAAGCATCCAGAGGTATCTGAGTGACTGTACCTCACCCAAAGGCTACTTGTTAAACTATAACAGACATGCCACCTGTTCCTTCAGAGGCCAGTAAGTGATCTTTGAACAGGCTTGGAGTTAAAAAGTAAACCTATGGTTCACGTTTTTGGATTGTTCTAACTAAAATACAACAGTCGGCTTGCTACAAGTATGCAGTCAGTGTTTGCTTCTGAGATTGGCCCAGTGATTACATTTTAAAGGAAGAAGACATTTATTATGAAAAAGGTTTTCCAAATAGTCTGATTGCTTTTGAAGGAGCTCTTAAAACTATAATACTATGTTATCAGCCAAACTTTCCGTATTACAGTTACCTTTACAACTCTATGACTGTGATTTTGTGATATTTTACAGTGAAAACAAGGTCAATTCAAATCACAAGATTAAGGATGTTCTTTTTAAGAGTTATAATATCACTTTTTAGTTAAAAATTATGAATTCTCAAGAAGACAAAGAGAAATTAAGCTTTAAAAAATAAGTGTGAAAGCATCATTTAGAATATGGAAAAATCTCAGGCTAGTGACGTAATTGGTGTTTCCTTTCAACACTTTCTTCTGTGTTTCTGGCTTACCCTCTCACCCACCTTTTCCTTTCATACATCCTTTTCATTGTTAGAATGAGGTAACAGGCAAAAATGATAAACTTCATGAAAAGCATGCATGGAAATCTGCTTCCTCCATTATAAACGTTAAGTGTAATTAAGTTTTTTAATTTACTTTTCTGTTGTTTTGTTCACTAGTTGTAAAAAATGAGCATAATTTGAAAAAGGTGAAAACAGTAAGGGTATAGATGACCTGAATAGATCAGTCAATTTGATCAAGTTGACATTTATAGAATATACAACAGTAGACACACAAGAAATATATACCAAGGTAGACCATATACTGGGCCATAAAACACTTGTTAATAAACTTGAAAGAATAGAAATCAAGCATGGTATGTTCTCAGGCCACAGTGAATTAAGTAGAAGCAAATAACAGAAAGATAATTGGAAAATCCCCAAATATCTGGAAATTAAACAACATACCTCTAAATAACTCATAAGCCAAAGAAGTAATCTCAAGAGGAATTTAAAGATTTTTTGAATTAAAGAAAAATAAAAGTACAACTTGTTAAAATTTGTGGGACACAGCAAAATCAATTTGCTTAGAGGAAAGTTTATAGCATTAAATGCATATGTTAGAAAAGAACTAAAGTTGATAATCTAAGCTTCCACCTTGGAATCTAATA
This sequence comes from Neotragus pygmaeus, assembly GCA_006410875.1. NCBI lineage: Eukaryota > Metazoa > Chordata > Mammalia > Artiodactyla > Bovidae > Neotragus > Neotragus pygmaeus. The sequence continues at coordinate 81,848 of SJYV01013236.1, read as the reverse complement.
AAAAGGGTGAAATAAAACCAATTAGCGGCCTTCCCTCATGGCCCAGGACTTAAGAATCTGCCTGCCAATGCAGAGACGGGTTTGGTCCCTGATCTGGGAAGATATTGCAGGCCACAGCACAACTAAGCCAGTATGTCAGAACTACTGAGCTGGTGAGCTAGAGTCCATTCTCCGCAACGAAAGAAGCCACTGCAATGAGAAGCTCACGTTCTGCAAGCAGAGAGAAGCCCCTGCTGGCCGCAGCTAGAGAAAGCCTGCTCAAAGCAACAAAAACTCAACACAGCAAAAATAAATTAAAAAAAAAAAAACTGATTAGCAAGCATAGAAAATTTTACAATAAATGTTTAATTTTACATATAATCCAGGAAAAGAAATGCAAATTTAAAAAATCACTTTTCACATACTGAATTAGGAAATTTATATTTCTAAAGTATAATACCCAGTCCTGGTATGAGTGAGGTAAAATAGACAGTATATTAGAAGTAGTTGTACAAACTGAAATAACCCTTTTTGAAAAGAAATTTGCAAGGTGACCTTAAATGTAATTAATGTGGCTTTTAAATGTATTTCCATTTTAATGATTGTAAACAATCTCAGATTAAGAAAATATTTAACTCACATAAACAGCTATGCAAGTATTATTTACAGCAAAAATCTGAAAATGGCCCAAATGTCCAAACAAGTGTGGCATTAAGTCGAACAAGGAGTATCCAATCACTGGAATAGTTGTTGGCCATGGTGATGTGATGTTATTTTGAAATAATTTGTAATAACTTGATAAGAAGTCAGAGCATGAAACAAAAATCGTATGGCTAGAAATACAATCAGAAAAGTATATACCAAAATGTAAACTGCTTTCTTGGTATGATGGGTGTATTGTTGTTCATCCTGTTCGTGACGCCAATTGTCTTGCTATTCACACTGTCCTTGCTGTTCACTGAACCCCGGGTAGGCAAGGTGAAAACTAAGAGGCTGGAAGGAGCCTTGAGGAGCCATGGGAACTGCAGACACATTTATTCTCTCCTGGCTGGCATGGCAGCCAGAACACAGCCTCTCTCCTGCCTGATGAGACAGCTGTGGCAGCGGCCACAACGTAACCACAACAGGGCCATAATGTAAGCTCATATGACATAATCATGAAGTCGCTCCAGTGCAGCCCCAGAGCAGTAGCAGCCAGGGCTTTCATAGTAAAGCTCATACAGGTGTACCTCACAAAGTAGTCCATGACCAAGTGAGTTCCCTGTGATGCTCATACACAGTGCTATCAGTGATCTCAGCTGTTAGTGATCATTATCTACAAAACGCCCGGGAAGAGTGAGAGGCCGTGGGGCGAGAGAGCCTGAGCATGCCATCTTGGCTGATTGCCCTTTCATTACAATGGGTTTGCGCTTCTTCTACTGCTTTTCTGTTTCCCAAAGACCCATGATGGACATAGAGGCTTTGATCATGGGCTTTAGAGAACAGGGGTTTGGGTTACTGTCTCCATCCTGCTGTGGGAGTCTCAGTTCCCATTTGTCAAATGAGATGATGACTGAAGGTCTCTCTCTAGTGTGGCTATGAGGACTGAAGGTGATGCATGTCACGTGTTTAGCACAGAGTCTGTCACACTGTAAGTCTCTAATAAACACTAGCTATTGTTACTGGTTCCGAGAAGGCGATGGCACCCCACTCCAGTACTCTTGCCTGGAAAATCCCATGGACGGAGGAGCCTGGTGGGCTGCAGTCCATGGGGTCACAAAGAGTCAGACACAACTGAGCGACTTCACTTTCAATTTTCACTTTCTTGCATTGGAGAAGGAAATGGCAACCTGCTCCAGTGTTCTTGCCTGGAGAACCCCAGGGATGGGGGAGCCTGGTGGGCTGCTGTCTATGGGGTCGCACAGAGTCGGACACGACTGAACTGATTTAGCAGCAGCAGCATTGTTACTGGTTACAGTAGTTTTGTTTTTCTTTAAAGTCCTATTGAGAATAAGCACATTAGGAGAGGTTCATCCCAAATTTTCAAAGGGGGTTTTTATTTTTACTGATCCCTTTGGATTTCATGCATATCCAAGATATTTGTTTACTGAGTACAGAATATTCTGAGTCCATTAGAGGGGCGATTAAATATTCTTTGTATAAAAAAAAATACTAGAAAATTACAAGCGTATTGGACTCTCTTTGTGTATTTAAAAGTACTATACCCAAGACCATACCGGTGAGACTGAAAAGAATTCAAAACTAGTAAATTTAGCTACTTATTACTTCAAGTCTGCAGGTTTTGACCTTTTTTTTTCCAGAGTAGAGACAGTAATCTGAACCTCCTTCTTTCCCCCTGTTGAATGGGTAGGAAGCCAGAGAAAATGATAGTTTTACAGAGCAAACTTCCTACAGTGTTATTAGTGTGTGTGTGTGTGTGTGTGTGTGTGTGTGTGTGTGTGTGTCTTAGTCACTCAGTAGTGTCCAACTCTTTGCAACCCCATGGACTGTAGTCCACCAAGCTTCTCTGTCCGTGGAATTCCACAGACAAGAATACTGGAGTGCATTGGATTGCCATTACCTTCTCCAGAGGAACTTCCCAACCCAGGGATCGAATCCTGGTTTCCTGCCTTGCAGGCAGATTCTTTACCATTTGAGCTACAGGGACTTTCCCCTAAAGTGCCCTAAAGGGTCATTAGAAGACTGAGAAATCTACTTCTTTGGAATTTTTTCTAATATAAATTCTAATACTGCTTTAAAAGTGTTAATATATGCTTTCATTCCCAAAAGAGTTCTCCCCATAATAAAGATATTATGTATCTAACAATAATCAATAATTTAAAAAGGATTCCTTCTTTTCTGTTTGTAATAAAACTTGCTTTCATTCAAACATTCCTGAAGGAAGGAAGAAAGTGGGAAAATGCTATATTATTCCTTTATGATGAAGGAATCTTCTATAGTTATGTTAGAGAAACTAACTGTATTCATGAAAAAGTGCTTAGACTTCATCAAAGTTAGGACTATTTTCATAATCAATTTTGTATTAACTTTGGCTTTAAGGCCCTTATTCCTCAAGTTTAATAGGCAATATTTCTGTGAGTAAATAGCATTTATAAGTAGAGAAAATTTAAGGTAGAACATGGGAGGGGCCATTTTGAATTTTGCAGGAACATAAATAAAATTATTATTATTGTAACCTTGTGTGGCTAAGGGCTTCCATTTTCTTTACCACTCAGCTGACAGGCTTTCAAAGTGTATTAATACTCTGAAGCTGTTATCCTGATCTCTGAAGATGGTGTATGGTTTGACATTATTTAATGAGGTTCTCTGATGTTCCTGGTAACTGAATCTGTGTTCTACAATGAGGTCTATTATACTCAAATTAGGGTTAGAGCAAATTATGTCACAGATTTACCTGCTAAATTGCATTGTAATCTTGTGAGACCTGAAATTGAAAACATTCAGAAAAGCGCTTGTGTCTGAAATCACAGCCCAAATTTAGGATTGAAAATTATCCAGTGAAATTATGATTTGCAGGTAAAACCAAACTAGAAGCATACCTAGCTTAATTAGCAGCTTGAATATATTGTCCTATATTATTTATCTTGAAATCCCACTTGCAAAGTTTTTTTTTAATATCAAATTGTTGCTTTAGGAAGCAAATTATTATATATAGAATGGATAAATAACAAAGTCCTACTGTCTAACACAGGGAACTATATTCAATAAACCATGATAAACCAAAATGGAAAAGAACACTTTTCTGTAAGCAGAAATTTACACACCATTGTAAATCAACTAAACGTGAATAAAAATTTTAAAAATTGCTGCTTTAGGAGACTATGGGCTTTTAGAGTTGGCTTTCTAAGCTGTGTGTGCTGGGGAATAGTTTATTTGATTTTAAGCTGAAGAGCTAGAAAAACTGAGTAGAACCTTTGTGCTTTCAGTTCAGTTCAATTCAGTGGCTCGGTCGTGTCTGACTCTTCGTGACCCCATGGACCACAGCATACCAGGCCTCCCTGTCCATCACCAACTCCCAGGGTTTACTCAAACTCATCTCCATTGATTAAGTGATGCTATCCGACCATTTCATCCTCTATCATCCCCTTCTACTCCTGCCTTCAATCTTTCCCAGCATTAGGGTCTTTTCAAATGAGTCAGCTTTTCGCATCAAGTTGTCAAAGTATTGGAGTTTCAGCTTCAACAGAAGTCCTTCCAATGATCTAGGACTGATCTCCTTTAGGATGGACGGGTTGGATCTCCCTGCAGTCCAAGGGACTCTCAAGAGTCTCCTTTGTGCTCCAGATTGACGATTTAGGAGTACTGGGCACAGAGAAGGCTCGACCCCAACTTAGTCACTGGTCCTAACTAGCTGTATAACCCTCAGTAGAGTGGGGCTCATGGAATAAAAGGTTTTAAATGTATAGTCTCAGCGGACTTCAGTTTTCTCATGCCATAAAATGGGGTTGGCCTAATAACTTCCAAAGTCTTTTCCTATGCCAATATTATATTGTGAAAATTACAAAATAGGTAGTTACAGTACAGATGGCAAATGTTCTTAAAATTATCCACTTTTCAGGGGGATTTAAATTTGTTGTTTATTGCTTATTATTTCAACTGTATCTTTTTTTTTTTTTTGGCTATGCCTCACAGCTTGTGAGATCTTAGTTTCCCAACCAGGGACTGATTCTGGGCCACGGCAGTGAAAGCACTGAGTCCTCACCACTGAACTGCCAGGAAAGTCCTTCAACTGTATCTTTATGTAAGTGGTTCCTAAACCTGTGTCTGGACACTTGACCGCTCAGCTGTTCTCTTTAGTTCAACCTGTTCAAGGCCATCTCCCATAGCCTCGCCTCCTAAAGCAACTGAATTTTCTGACTCTTCTATTTTGATAAAATAAGCCATCATTTTTTACAACTAACCAGATTCAGAGCCACCAGGTTCTAACTTCTAACTGTCTTCTAACATTCTAACTTCTTTCTTTCTTCTGTCAATACCCTGATCATTTGCAAAGTCCTGTCAATCCCCTGGTTTTTTGTTTTTCCTTCAATTCCTCTCTCTCTATCTTCTCTAACATCACCTTGGTTTAGATCCAAGTCTCCTCATAAAGTAGCTCTCAACTCTCCTTCTGGGTCTTCTTTTTTCTAATTTATTATAGGTCTTGTGTATGTGCTAAGTCATTTCAATCATGTCCAACTCTTTGCGACCCTGTGGACTGTAGCCTGACAGGCTCCTCTGTCCATGTGATTCTCCAGGCAAGAACACTGGGGTGGATTGCCACGCCCTTTTCCAGGGGATCTTCCTAACCCAGGGATGAGACCCACATCTCCTGTGGCTCCTGAATTGCAGGTGGATTCTTTACCACTCAGCCACTGGGGGTCACATCTAGATAATAACAGCTGTAGTCATGTCACTTCTCAACACAGATCAGCTGGACTCACCAACGCATTAACTGTTTGTCCCTAGTCTACTTTTCCCCCATCTCCTGCTGACCCCTCTCCTATTAGATACCACTCACTCTCCCGGGAGGCACCTTGTATATTCACTCCTGTTCATTACAAGCAAGGCTCACCCACATTGGCCACCAATCCATCCAAACCAATTCAAATGTTAGGGGTCAAAAATGTCCACATCCTCTGGATAGCTCTTCTAATCTTCTGAGCTCACAGTGTTCCACCTGCTACTAATCACCTACCAATATGTCATTAATCAGATACTGTTTTTATCATATTCAGCCTTAAGTTGTTACAATTTTACAATAAAAATGTGATGATAACAATTATATGGTATTGCTGAAAATTCCAAAGCTAGAGAAACAATCATCTCTAGTATTTTCAATATATTGTATGCCTTTTGAATATGTATGTTTTCCAAAGGTATAGATAACTAAGGTATAGATACAGTTTTGCTTCATGTTTTGACCCCATTCAATATATAAGAAAAAACTGTAATTGAGGATAATGAAGTGTAATTGGGATGACAGAGGGGCAAGTAACCCTATTGGAAGAGTAGAGAGTAAGAAAGATGTCACAGCAGTTATGTCTGAATTGAATTTCCAAGGATCTGCCAGAGCTAGCCAGAAGCAGAGGAGAAGAGGAGACAGAGGGAGAGAGTGTGCAGAAACAAGGAGCTTGAAGCCCATTGTTAGCTCAGAGACTGCTGGAGGTTCACTGTGGGTGGAGCCAAAGACTCTGTGGCAGGAACTGGTACATGGCAGGTCTGGGTGCCAAGCCAAGCAGCGTGAATTCCATCTGTCAAGGACGGGGAATCATGAAATAGGTGCTTGGGCTATAGGTTACTAGGTGCTTGGGCCAGATACACTGGTGAAATTATTAACATTTGATGACATACATATGTATATTTACACTCAACCTACTCTTCTTTCTAATAGAAGAGGTTTGATTTTTTTAGGGTGGCAATGTGCCCAGTGAAATATTCACCTCCTCAGACATCCTCATGGTCTGAAGAGGCCATATTACCCAGTTCAGGCCAGTTAGCTATAAGCAGATGTGTGAGGCTGCTGGGGAAGCTTTTAAAGACTCAGCTGGCATATATCTTTCCCCCTTCTCTCTTTTCCATTTCTCTTGCCTAGAAGGGGGATACGAGTCCCAGAGGTGGCACAGCCATCTTGCAACCATGAGAAAGAAAACCACATAGGTTCTAATGACTTCCTTGTTCTGGACTGTCTACCTCCTGCCTCTTTGCCATGGGAAGAAAATCAATCTTGATTTGGTTAAGCTACTGAGTTGAGTCCATGCAATTGAATACAATCCTATCTAATATTATGTCCATTTCTTAAAGATTTGCAATGACTTAACATATAAAAGGAGAAATCCTATTTACCTTTGTTTAATCTAATATTGATATCATCCGACTACAGAGCTATTTTTCCTCTGAATACTTCATATATCTCACTGAGCATGAGTATGCTGTAGAAGTTTGGAAAATACTACTTGTGCTGATCCAATAGATGGATTTAGTTATGACATTCTACTACAGGAGGAGTAACATGTTAGAAGAGAAAGATAGTTTAGATTTAAATGTGTTGAATTAAAGATGTCTAAGTGGAGCTGTCCATTGATGGCCCTGAAGCTCACGAGTGACATTTGGGAATAAACAAAGCAGGGTGGTGGATAAATCCATAGCTCAATGAGTTAAACGGACATTGTGAAAGTAGAAACTATTCTATGGGTGTCTTTGCCAGTGAAAAAGTTGGCAATCTATTCTCGAACCCTTTCTTTGATTACCTGCCTATGCCATTTCTCTTGAAAGAGGAAATGGAAAGAATACTGTGCTTAAAGTCAGACATGCCACAGTTCAAATCCTGCCTTGTCAGTTTACTTAGCTGTGTGAACTTGGCTCAGATATTTAACTTCTCTGAACTTCAGTTTTTTCAACAAGGGGTCAACAACCTAACTTTAGAGAGTTGCTATGAGAATTATAAAGTATTCAATATTGTGCCTGGTAAATTGTAATTGCTCCATCAGTGTCAATTCTCGCCTCCCTCTAGTTAAAAAAGATTTGTTGCTTCATACTTTCATCTCTTGTGTAGCAACTTTTAATACAGCTAAAACAGCATGTAAAATTAAGTCAGGGCAACTCTTTTGTTTTTGCCTTTTAAATATCCATATGTATTTCCACAACATTTTGCACAAAACCCCAAATGAACTTTTTGGTCAACCAATAACTTGAAGATGGAATTCTAGGGCAGGTCAAAGGAGATTGTATGCACTTGATGGATTTGTGTATTACTATTTTATGTATTTAACAAAAGAATTGCCTGCAATGCAGGAGACCTGGGTTCAATTCTTGGGTTGGGAAGATGCCCTGGAGAAGGAAAAGGATACCCACTCCAGTATTCTGGCCTGGAGAATTCCATGGTCTGTATAGTCCATGGAGTTGCAAAGAGTTGGACACGACTAAGCTACTTTCAAACAAAACAAAGTGTTTCCAATGTATCTTGCTCTTTTCTAACTTTTCATAAATATTAACTCATTTAATATGCATAATAACCTTACTAATTAGATGCTGTTATTATTCCCATACAGCAAATAAGAAATAATTGAATAAAGAGGTTAAGTTACTTGCCCATAGTTACACAGCTAGCAGGTGGCAGAGCCAGGCTTCAAATCTGTGGAATCAGATCCCATAGTCCATGTTCCTAATTACTATGCATGTGTGTGTGCTAAACTGCTTCAGTCATGTCTGACTCTTTGCAACCCCAATGAACTGTAGCCCACTGTACTCCTCTGTCAATGGGATTCTCCAGGCAAGAATACTGGAGTGGGTTGCCATTTCCTCCTCCCCTATTTACAATACTTCTATATAAAAGATATAAATAAATAAGAGAAATTACTCACATTGCTTACTATTCTTTCATCCTCGTGAGGCCTTTGGTAGCTGTTTCTTCATCTATTTTCCTATGTTAAAAAATAATTGTTTGTCTCTGAGCATCTTTTCATTAATGTCAGAAATAGTAATATGTATAGAAAGTTTTAGCTAAGAAGTATTTTGAAGAGAAAGTGTTTAAAATTTGTATTAGTATAGTGCTGTCCAGAGGAGTTATCTCTGTAACAACAGAACTGTTCTTGATTGTTTGAACATTCTAGATTCCATATAATTAATCTGAACATGAAAGAGCATGCATTTTTTTTTTTTAAGAAAAGTAATGCTTACCTTCCAGGAAGAGCAAATGTATTTTCAAAGGTTCCTGCTGTCTTCCTAGGAGTGAACAGTTATAGCCAGGAAGCAGATGAAATAAGAAATACAGTGCCAGTGGTAAGAGGCTTAGATGAAAGCATAAGGAAATTCCCAAGATGGTGTTTTTAAACAGCATTCAAAGGGAATAGATCAGGTAGACAACAAAATACAGGATTATTTGAATGGAAACAATTCTCCATTTCATTTTCTCCTAACGGTTTTCTAGTTCAAAAAGAGAAGATTGTACTCATGGAAAACTGATGGATAAGCAATGGTTAAAACACAAACAAATCTGGAAATCCATGTCCTATCTCTAGTATATCTTTATTTGACGATCTAAATTTGGCATTTATGTCTTTCACATCACTTTGTCTCTCAGAAAACGTGAAAAACTTTTCTTGTTCCTTCCTACACATTGATGCTTCCAGAATAACTGATAAGAGTTTACAATTCCATGGAAGGAAGATACTAAGTGTGCTAAAATCACTATTTCAAAGTTCCTCCTTTCCTTGGAATTGTATAATCATATCAATGTATACAGTGTTGTTAAGAAGAAGGAACTGGCAACCTACTCCAGTATTCTTGCCTGGAGAATCCCAGGGACAGAGGAGCCTGGTGGACTGCCATCCATGGGGTCGCACAGAGTCGGACACAACTGAAGCGATTTAGCAGCAGCAGAAGAATACAGTGTTGTTAAAGAATCAAATTTTTCATAAAAGTGATTATTTTTTCAGAAAATACTTATCCCATTCAGAACTAATAGTTTCTTTTAAAAAAATTTAATCATTTAAAAAATTTAACAATTTGCATTGTGGATTTTTTCCTTAATATTTATAGAATGCTTGCTATCTGCAATGTATTTTAGTGGAACTCTTTCCTTCTGGTTAAACAAAACATGTTTACCTTTTATTAATGAGTCCTTAAGACATCAGCATATAAAAAAGGAATTTTAATTTGCTTGAAGCATAATATCAGTTGACATCATAAAACTTCTAATACACTTTAGGCTAATGAAATATAAGCCCTAGACCTAAGTGAAGTGAACTATTAGTTCAATTTTATTTTACACCAATTCAGACAAACCTAGAGTTGAGTTTTAGGTGCACAGTATAAGAGCAACATTGACAAAATGGTAGTATATCTGAAAAGGGGTGAATAAGATGGTTAAAGGTTTGGAAATCATGCTATACGGGCAATTAAACACTTGGAGAAGAAAATAGGAGGAGCAATAAAACTTTACTTCAGACCTTCAGATACCTATCAGAAAAAGACTGGACCTATTCTATATTGTTCAGACAACTAAACTATAAACATAGGTAGAATTTTAAGGAGAAAGATTACAATAGTACCCAAAATGAAAAGGGCTGCTTTTGAGGCTTTTGTTTACTGAGATTTCTAGAACAGAAACTGGGTGACCTTTGGACAGAGATTCTGGGGAGAGGATCTGATGGGGTAAGAAGTTGCCCTCAAGGACCCCAAGGTCCCTTTGGATGCTAAATAATCCCATGATCCAATAGAAACGTCACTTACTGTACTAAGTTATAATAGGGTGACACCTTTGCAGCTTTTTGATGCTTTGCCTCTGAAATAAAGGCCTCGGATTGCTATGGGGATTTTGGTCCTTATGCTGCTTCTTATAGTTTCTACCATCCCCTTTATGCTTCCCAGGTGGCGCTATTGGTAAAGATCCCACCTGCCAATGCAGGAGACAAAAGAGATGGGGGTTTGATCCTTGGGTCAGGAAGATTCCCTGGAGGAGGAAATGGCAACCCACTCCAGTATTCTTGCCTGGAGAATCCCATGGACAGAAGAGCCTGGAAGGCTACTGGTTACAGGGTTGCATAGTCAGTCACGACTGAAGCAACTCAGCATGCACAGCATGCATCCTCTTTATTAGCAGGTTGCCCCAACTCATTCCTTGTTTTAACAGCCTCCTGCTTCATTCTACTTTCTTACTTCTAATATGCTGTTGTCTAGGATAACAGCATAACCAAACTTATTAACACTGCATGGATAATTTAAGTGAAAAGCTGAAGAGCTCACCTGTGAATAAGGTCTTTGGTATATGGACTTTTTGCCATCAATTTTAGTTCTTGAAGGCCTTTTTTAGCTTTCTTTCACATTCTCAGGAATATTCGAGATCTGTCAATTATGTGGTGTCTGGAAACTTGTTATCAAAATTCCATAGGTTTAGTAAGCTTCCTACTAACATAAATTTTTTAAAAAAATTCTGAACTCATTACTGAAATTTTCAAAAACACTTAATCACAGGCTATGTATGCCCTTGATTATCACTGGGCAAGATTTTCCTTAGGTAGGTAAACTTTCCCGGTATAGCATCTTCAAAATGAAAATAGAAAAAAAAAAAGTAACAAAAAAAATTTCAATGATAAAAACAATTTATAACTAAATTAGACTATGCAACCAAAGGAAATTGATTAGAAAGCTAATTACTATTCTCTTCTGAGCTGCTCCATATATAAAATATTGGTATAAATATACAGATTTCTTTAGAATATGGGGAATCATTCTGATTTTACTGGTTTTCTCCTTAATCCCTGGTCTTTAGTATACTGCAATCGTTTTTTAACATAACCCAGTCAAAAATGTTTAATGAAAAGTTACTATATATCTAGCAGGTGTTCTCAGTTAAGAATAAAAGAATGATAATAATGTTTTGTTCAGACTAAGTACAACAGACTGCTCGACCATTAAGGAACTCACTGTCTCCTTAAAGGAAGTAGGAACCAGTTACAAAGCAATCAAAGAAGTATATTATCAAGGCAGCACTGGTGCGGATAGTAATGCCCTCAATATTTGTAATGGGAAATGGAGTAGTTCTGCCTCAGAACTACTCAGAATAGGGTAGAATCAGAAGTTAATAATAAATGTGCATTTTTTTTCTTTTTTGAAAGTTTGCTTTGATAATTAGGTTAATATTGGTGTTAAGAGCCCTTGGATTGTTATTATTTCCTGTCATTTATTTGGTAAGAATAATAGAGAGAGATGTTCGATTGACTCAACTGGAAGCATTTCTATAAGATATGAAGAAAGCCCCAACATTGTCGATATTTGAAAATTCAAATGGTTTATTTTCTGAAATGTTATATAAATTGCTATTCCACATCTTTTGCCACTTTACAGTGCTGGCCAGAATAATTTTAATGTCTCCCAAATGGATGATGCTGACCACGTCCCAGTCCCTCCTGGGAGATATAAACTTCTTCTATAGCCTCAGCCGAGTCATAAATAATACCCACATGTGCTTCAAAGCTCTAAATTGTCATCATCAGCAACACACACAACTGAATTGTATCTGTAAAACAGTTACTTTTCTGGAAAATATTTAAAGGCACAAAATGAACACTGCAATCAAAGACTACTTTCTACTTAACTTTTGCCAGTTTCCCTGGATGTGTACATAGAACTAAATTTTCATAGAACTTGCGAAAATCCCAGATTCAAGCGCTCCACAACCGGCTTCCATAATCAGCAGCCCGGCACAATGCTATGGACAGTTAGCAGCTTTGGGTTGCTACCAAATCTCCCTTAGGTTATTTCACAACTTCACTGTTTCGCAGCACAACTGGAACGGCAGTGCTTGGACGGACCAAAGAGGTTCTCTTTGTCGTGACTCTGCCTCTAGACAAGGATGTTCTTAAACTGGGCATTGGTTAATCCTGTGCCCCTTTTCTTTTAGCACCCTGAGTTTGAATTAGGGAACACTTTTTATATAAAAACGGATACACCTCGGATAAAGTAAGCATTGATTGTTTAGCCAAGATGCTCTCCCCCATCCCCTGAGGGTCAGCAGAGAAGCGGCGAATGCAGTTAATGAGCTCTCTCTCGCCCATAACCCCGATTGGGTGGGCGTGTGTGTGTGTGTGTGGGGGGGGGTCCCATCCCTGGGTCGTGAAACTCTGGGAGAAGGGGTGGCAGGAGAAGAGGGAGGGTTTGTTTTTTGCTGGGGGATGTGGGAAGTAGGCGCTAGCCTATTTCGCGGTTTTTTAAGCCCCTTGGCATGCCCTGACCTGACCAAGAAGGAGTCAACTGCTCTGTGGAATGTTCCGGGAGAAGGTGGGAGACGGCCTCTAAAGGAGGCCTGTGGGTGCTGGAGGGCACCAGGGGGGTCACGCAGGGACACGCAGGTCGAGAGCCGAAGGGCACGGGCGAAGCTGGGGGCCCGAGGTGACGGGCGCGCGGAGGGGCGGAGGCGGGCNTGGCAAGCAGAGTCCAGACATAAGGCACACTTGAATCTGACACTTAAAAACTATGCTTAAGGAAGCCCTTTCTTAAGGTTCCAAAGACTATGTGAGGCTCGTGACAGTCAGTGTGTAAAATGTCTCTCTTTTGGTCTAAGTTGTCATTTGGCTTATAGTGATAACAATTCAGAGGTGCTCCCTCTTAAGAAGCAGAAACGTTCAATTAGCCAGAATTTGGGGTTTGACTTCCCTTTCCTTCTTTCCCTCTCTGTTTTAACTTTTAAAATAGATAATTTTGTTTAAAGTATTCATAATTAAAATGACAAGCCCAAATTAAAGGATTATATTATGTAGTCAGGATGTTAATAGGTGGATAATGTTTATCATTTTAAGTAATTTTGAAACATTAAAGTCTGCTGGGCCTTTGTTTGGGTGGAAGCACATTTTTCTTTAAGAAGATGTTTTAGTTCACAGATTATGTTTAAAGGTGCTGTTAGTGGCTGCCAGACTGTAACCATTCTCCTGTTAGGCAAACAGGTGACTACTATGTAACCTGTCATAGGGAGAACCACTCAAGAGGAAGAGAGCACAGCAAATAAGGCTTTCTGTCATCTGTAGTTTAGAGGGTTTTTTCTTAGTTACATTTACTCAGTACTAAAAACAGATATTGCACATCTGAGTTCCCGAAATGAGATCCCATTGTATACCAATATCTCATATNAATAAGGCTTTCTGTCATCTGTAGTTTAGAGGGTTTTTTCTTAGTTACATTTACTCAGTACTAAAAACAGATATTGCACATCTGAGTTCCCGAAATGAGATCCCATTGTATACCAATATCTCATATTGATTTTCCTAGAGAATTTGTCTCTTCATATTTTTGTCTTAAAAATGTGGTAGAATTCTATATTCCCTCCGTAATGCATTCTCATACACATATTAGATAATGCCAAGGACTCAAATTATATTTGAAACTAAACTGAGTGATCTTAAAAACATTGTTGGTTTTTAGTATTATTTATGTCATGTCTTCAAAAGCAAATGAGTGTGTTTCAAAAATAGAGACTGTTTAAAAATATTTGAAAAGGTTTAGGCCCGTTATCTTTTCCCAGTGTTTCCACTTTCTTTCCTCTCACCCTTTACCCAAAGTGATTTTATTTTCTTTTATGTGAATTGTACATCTGAACATGAAACACGCATGCAGGCACACCCTCATACACTCATGCACATTCACACACTTCCATATTTGCATTTGGTAGAATTTCCTCTTTACTGAAAGTCTCAGGGCAACATGGGGACTGTTGAAGATGGACTGGGTGGACAGAAGAGCTTTCCAGATGGGTTTGTCTTGAATAACATATGCTTTCCCATCTCTAGGTCTGAGTGGAGTGGCTGGAGTGAGTTCCCGCTGTGAAAAAGCCTGTAACCCTCGGATGGGAAATTTGGCTTTAGGGAGAAAACTCTGGACAGACACCACCTGTGGTCAGAACGCCACTGAACTGTACTGCTTCTACAGTGAGAACACTGATCTGACTTGTCAGCAGCCCAAATGTGGCAAATGCAGTGCTGCCCAGCCTCACCTGGCTCACCTACCAGCTGCCATGGCAGACTCCTCCTTCAGGCATCCTCGCACGTGGTGGCAGTCTGCTGAGGATGTACACAGAGAAAAGATCCAGCTAGACCTGGAAGCTGAATTCTACTTCACTCATCTAATTATGGTGTTCAAGTCTCCCCGGCCGGCAGCCATGGTGCTGGACCGGTCCCAGGACTTTGGAAAGACGTGGAAGCCTTACAAGTACTTTGCAACTAACTGCTCGGCTACATTTGGCCTGGAAGACGATGTTGTCAAGAAGGGAGCTATTTGCACTTCTAGATACTCCAATCCTTTTCCCTGCACCGGAGGAGAGGTAAGGGCACACGTTTAACTCTACACTGTAAGTAAGGTAGAAAAATGTTACCAGCCCACATTTTTTTTAAAGCATGAAGGTATACTTGTAGCAACATGAATGAAATTAGAATTTTTCATGAGCTTTATTTGTCATAAATTATTTCTCATCCTGAGACACGCATGTGGAATCATTTCCAAGCGAGTTGCCCACTGGCTAGGTTTAAATCAGAATTCTAAGATTTTAATTTTTTTTTTCATTTTAAGAAAGAGTAGATAGGCAACATTTTCAGTTTACCTTAGAGGTTTAAAAGACTACTGATGTCCTCAGTCTGCAGGACTGCTTACTGTGCCTCTGCAGGGGCAAGCCTTACTGAAACTGCCTGTTCCTGGAGCCCATGCCTATCTTCCTGCAAAGTTAACCTAAATAGGAAGTAAATAAAAACAAAGCCAAGGGAGGAAAATACTATGTTTGTCAGAAGGATACTTTTGTATAACAGAGGAGTTTTATTGTTAAGATTAAGAGACTGCATAGCAAACAAATGAAGCTAGTTTCTTTTTAGATGCAGGAATTCTTTCTGGGCACATACACACATCAGTTGCAGCTCAGGCTCCTGGGTCTATCCTGGGTGCAAGACCTCCTCAATATCACTCTGCAAAACAGCCCCTTATCTACTAGCCCAATTTCTATACAGAATGTTTACTCTTTGCTTCATATTTCCCATTGCTTAAGGAGGAGACTTTTTTTTTTTTCTTTAATTTGTTTGGATGTACCTAGAAAGCCCTCTCCTACTGAGACATGTGAAAACATGGAGTTTGGAGACAATTGGGTGAAAGCAGATTTAGAGTAAAGTACTTTCAATGTATAGATCAAGAAATATCAACGTAGAAAAAAAAGAGAAGAGAATATAGTATTTCTAGTTCTAGCACGTGACACAGAGAGTAGATAAGTGGTTCCCAACTAGAGGTGATTTTGTTAATATCACCCTCCAGGGGATATTTGGCAATGTCTGGAGACACTTTTGCTGAGGGTGGGGGTGACACGGTTGGTGTCTAGTGGATGGAGACTTGGGAGGTCACTCAGCCTCCTACAGTGCACAAGATAGCACTCCTCCCATTCCGGTTCCCAGAAAAGAATTAGTTGCTCAAAATGTCAATAGTGCCAAAGTTGTGAACGTCTGGACCAAGTGTTAAGCGTACATCCAGAGACTAAGATAATCATTCTTCCAGCAGTGTTTATATTACTATTCATAGACTTCCCAGATGAGTATATTTAGTAGATATTCATCGAGTCCCTACTATGTGTCAGGCAGTGCTACAAATTCTGTCTTTGGTTTGGTGCACAGGGATACTTGCCAGGGACTGATGGAGAGATTGTTTTGGCTACTTCTCCCCGCTGCTCCCATAGACATGTGGACCTTTGCCATGTTATCCAGCTGCTGCTGTTTCTGTGTGTGCTCTGCAGACCTGGAACAGTGTCACTGGCACCAGAACCAAGGAGGATACGGCACAAGCAGCAGGCGGATGGCGTTCCATTCTTAGTCCTCGTTCCATTCTTCCTTAAGCTGGCTTAGTATTGTAAACCTGTGTGCACCCTGTCACGATGGACATTTTTCCAGATACCAGGACAGGAAAGAGAAAGATAAGTTAGACTCTTTGTTTTCTTCTGTGGAGAACACTTTGTGTTGCAAACAAATGAATGGCTTGAACTCTCAAATTGCTTTGGAATTGATCCACAGGCTCATATCAGTTCCCTCTATCTCAGTGCTACTGGGTCATGTTATCTATGAAGTAGCAAAAATAAGAGTTTCAGTAACTAGATGGTAGGCATGCTTGATTAGCAAATATCATATTGAATGTATTTCTATGGCCCAGAAATTACTTAGAGATTACTAAAATAATGACTAAACATTTATTTACTCTACTGCAGAGCAAAATCTTGTTTTCTATAAAGCCAAACTACTTATTATCCTCAACGCTTACATCAAATTTCAAGCAGGTAGAGACTAAAACTTATGGTAGATTGATCTTTCAGTGTGCAGTCACCTTTTATATCTAGTTAAAAATTTTTTTTATTGTAGTTGTTTCAGCAGACACATTTCGATGGCAAGAAAAACATTAAATGCCATCTAGTTCTCTCTAGAGCATTACTTGCAAGTGTATGTTAAACCATCATAGAATTTCTTTCCCTTAGAGACAGGTTTGGAAATGAATCTTTCCCTCCTGAGTTACAAGAGAATCTTCCTCAAAGATAAGGACCAGAGGAAACCTCCTTGGAAGTGATCGTTATCTACCTCTTTGAAATATAAATTAGTGCTGAGCTACAAATTAATTTTTCAATACAACTTGGTAGCATCAGTCACTACTTTTGAAAAGTAAGCAGAAAAATAATCCAATTAATCTAGCATTAAATATGCAGGCTCAGATTTCATTTAGTCCTTATTTATAATACTATAGACCTATATGTTCCTCCATTCTACATAAGACTTCTCAGGCCTTCTCTAGGGATTATCCTACTACTTAGGCTAACGTAAATATATCCCAGTCTTCAAATTTGTTTCCGTTGTCCATTCTGAAATACTTCTTTGGGGTTTTTAGGGCTTTAGAGAGTCCTGTCGTTTCATGTCTAAGAAATCAGATATGTCCATCTTCAGAGTGGAAGGCACCAGTCATCTGAAAGAGGACTTTAAAAATACAGGCCTCAAAAATCCATACAGAAGAATACTTATAAAATACAAGTTTAAGTTTACATAAAACCTTCTAAACAGGTCAGCAGTTTCAAAGAACAGGATATGATTATTCTACAATGTGTCTCATTATAGGAGAGGAGATTGAGGCTCAGAGATAAGATGATTTGCTCAGTTTACAATTAGTTGGACTTCCCTGGTGGCTCAGATGGGAAAGAATCTGCCTACAGTGCAGGAGATCTGGGTTCAATCCCTGGGTCAGGAAGATACACTAGGGAAGGGAATGGGTACCTACTCCAGTATTCTTGCCTGGAGAATCCCATGGATGAGAAGCCTGGTGGGCTATAGCCCATGGGATTGCAAAGAGTCTGACAGAATTGAGCGACCAACACTTTTATACAGTTAGTTATGTGACAGAGCTTGGACTAAATCACAAAGACTTTAAGTACAGTATTTATTTCATAAAATCATGTTCTCTCACCATTACTGACCTCTAAGAGTTGATAGCAAAAAGATGTCTGCCTTTACCCCCGCTCACTCTCTCACATTTGCTGTTCATTTGGATGTGACATGAAGGTAAAAAAGAATTTGTCAAACAGCTTTCTCCTAAGCAAAAGTGTCCTCTGAGATGTTGATGATATTCTGGGAATAAAAGTTTCCATAGCCAAACTAGGTTGGGAAACACTGACTGGGTTTAACAAAACGAGACATTTATAAACACATAAATATTCTCATTATGTGTCCTGTATCTTCAAATGGGAGGTATAGGATGGGACATTCCCAAACTTATTTGCCCTTGCAATCCAGTCTTTGCAGAACTCTAATTCCTATCTTTTAGAACTCTAGAGATCTTCAGAGCGTAACTTGGGAAATGCTGGGGTGAGGTATTAAGTGCTCCCAAAATCCTGGTGAAAGACGCAGACAGGAGGAGATATTGTTCATGGGGCACAAAGTTTCAGTTATGAGAGATGAACAAGTTCTGGAGAACTAATGTACAATAGTATGACTATAGTTGAAGAAGGGAATGGCAACCCACTCCAGTATTCTTACCTGTAGAATCCCATGGACAGATGGTGTTCATGGCAGGCTATAGTCTATGGGATTGCAAAGAGTAGGACACAACTGAGTGACTAAGCATGCATGCATTCATGACTATAGTTAACAACACTTTATTGTGTACTTGAAATTTGCCAGGAGGCTGTATCTTAAGTATTCTCACCACATGTGCTGAAAAGTGGTGACTATCGGAAGTGACAGAAATGTTAATTAGCTTGAATGTGGTGATTATTTGACAAGATTTATGTTTATCAAATCAGCAAATTGTAAACCTTAAATGCATATAATTTTTAATTTCCAAATATACCTCCATTGTTTTTTTTAAAGGCACAGATGGGCCTGGTGCTTGGCATGGTAGTGTGAGTGGGGGTGGGGAAGACAAAACAAATTAGCTAAGTTATACAGTATGCCAGAGTGTGATGAGTTCTAAGGAGAAAATAAAACAGGATAGAGGATGTAGGGAGGGCTTCCCTGGTGGCTCAGATAATCTACCGGCAATGAGGAGACCTGGGTTCGATCCCTGGGTCAGGAAGATTACTGGAGAAGGGACTGGCTACCCACTCCAGTATTCTTGCCTGGAGAATCCCATGGACAGAGGACAGCAGAGCCTGGCAGGCTGTATAGTCTATGGGGTTGCAAAGAATTGGACTCGACTGAGCGACTAACAGACAGACGGTGGGAAAGCTGGCAGTGGAGGGCTTGCTGTTCTTATAACAGATTGAAGGATTTGTGTTAGATGAAACAGACAGTGATAAGAACTCTGAGTTCCTGGCAAGATTTCATGAGTGAACAAAATCTATAATTAAGGCTTCCTTCAATCTTTTGATATGGAAAAATGAAGTTGTGTATTAAAATAACAGACATTGGTAAAAATCCCTCTTGCTAGTGTTTTTTAGAATGAGAGCATTTGAAAAGGAACCTGAATGTCATAGATGGAAAAGCACATGACTGATGAGTAATCTGAAGCCTGAAGAGAATTAATGTCTTGTCTACAATTACTCAGCTGAAATTTGTATTTCCTGACTTCTCGCCTAGTGCTAACTCCACTGTACTATTGGCTTGGCTAAAAAGTTCATTTGTGGTTTTTCTGTAATATTTTATGGAAAAACCTGAACAAACTCTTTGGGCAGCCCAATCATTTGAAATTCCTTGGTGTCAAGCTGTGTAGTGTGAAAGATGCAAAAACTACCTGCATTACTTTTCCTTTGTAGTCCTTACAGTCTAGTGCGTAAGAGATTAAATATCATTTATGTACTGATTTGTTAAATAATATGAGACAGTGCATGATTAATTCCCCCAGTATGTTGTGCAAGTCCTATGCTTTTCAAGATTTGAGTATTTGTTTTAGGCTTTTGAAGAGGATTACATTTCAGTACATTGTGATAAAGTCAGTATGGCACAAATGTGCAGAAAATGATACATTAATCAGGGTTTTATAGGTATTTACATGTATAAGGTGCTCAGCAATATTTAGGATTTTTAAACTGAAAAGATAAAGTAATACACAATTAGGAATACTTTCAAGACACTACTCTGGTTAGCTACTTGTTTTCTTCAGTCATTGAAATATGCTCGTGCCTATTTTTTCAGCATCATCAGTCATGAGAGTCATGGTGGCAGCTCTTATCTACTGAAGCTTTCCCATAGGCCAGGCATTCTGTAGAGTTCTCTACATCCCTTATTTTCAAAAGAATGCTGTTAGTTGGGTTTCAGTATCAACCCTATTTTACAGATAAAGTCCTTGAGACTTAGTGAGTCAGGGTAACTTGGTCAAAGGAAGTAATCCATGCTGGAGTTGGGATGATTGCCTTAAAATTATTTATATGATTAGGTTTTATTGTAACTCAAAAACTAAAAACAAAACAAAATTAAATTGCTCTGGTAATTATTAAACTGTAAAATTTACAGTTTAATTGATCATTTGTAATATGGCTATGTGAACTTTGGGCTTCTAAGGTGGCGCTAGAATCAGCCTGCCATTGCAGGTAGACATAAGAGACAGTTCCTGGGTGAGGAGAGCATTCTCACCAGAATCCCATGGACAGAGGAGCCTGGTGGGCTATGGTCCATGGGGTTGCAAAGAGTCAGACATGACTGAAGCAACTTAGCATGCATGCGTGAGAACTTTGTATAATAAAGTTGATTTTTGTTTACATTAGATAGAAAAGTAATAGGCAAAGACTCTTTGTGTTTAATGTTACCCAAGATGATGGTAGAGAATCTGCCTGCCATGCAGGAGACCTGGGTTTGAGCCCTGGGTCGGGAGGATCCTCTGGAGAAGGGAATAGCAATATACTCCAGTATTCTTACCTGGAGAATTTCATGGACAGAGGTGTGTGGTGGGCTATAGTCCAAGGCATCACAAAGAGTTGGACATGACTGAGGGACTAACACAAGATCGTTTAGCATTAACTATATGGGAATGAGTATTAACAGTTCTTCAGTACCATTTAGCATACTTTTTATTGATTGGTTTGTTTGTTGAGGGGGGAGCGGAGGAAATACTTTTTATCTAATTGGTAACTGCTTTAAGTAATTTTTCTTTTTTTTTACTTTATTCTGCTTTACAATACTGTATTGGTTTTGCCATACATCGACATGAATCCACCACAGGTGTACACAAGCTCCCAATCCTGAATCCCCCTCCCACCTCCCACCCCACATTGTCTCTCTGGATCATCCCTGTGCACCAGCCCCAAGCATCCTGCATCCTGCATCAAACATAGACCGGCACCTCATTTCTTACATGATAGTGTACATGCTTCAATGCCATTCTCCCAAATCATCCCACCCTCTCCCTCTCCCTCAGAGGCCAAAAGTCCATTCTATACGTCTATGTCTCTTTTGTTGTCTCACATACAGGGTCATCATTACTATCTTTCTAAATTCCATATATATGTGTCAGTATACTATATTGGTGTTTTTCTTTCTGGCTTACTTCACTCTGTATAATAGGCTCCAGTTTCATCCACCTCATTA
>SJYV01013236.1:35290-59056 GCA_006410875.1 Neotragus pygmaeus | reverse complement strand
ATCTAGGTTGTTTCCATGTCCTGGCTATTATAAACAGTGCTGCAATGAACATTGGGGTACATGTGTCTCTTTTAATTCTGGTTTCCTCGGTGTGTATGCCCAGCAGTGGGATTGCTGGGTCAAAGGCAGTTCTATTTGCAATTTTTTAAGGAATCTCCACACTGTTTTCCATAGTGGCTGTACTAGTTTGCATTCCCATCAACAGTGTAAGAGGGTTCCCTTTTCTCCACATCCTCTCCAGCATTTATTGCTTGCAGACTTTTGGATCGCAGCCATTCTGACTGGTGTGAAATGGTACCTCATTGTGGTCTTGATTTGCATTTCTCTGATAATGAGTGATGTTGACCGTCTTTTCATGTGCTTGTTTAAGTAATTTTTCTAAGTTGTTAATGTTATGCTTTGAAGCATGTTCTCAGCTATAATTTTGTTGAATTTTTTGGAAAATAAATGTTTTATCTGTTTGTTTAAAGTGCTTTGATTATCTACACCCTGGGGCTAGGCCACTCCCTTCCTGTAGGGGTGGGGCAGGAGACTTATAAAAGCACATTTTAAAAAATTGCCTTTAGTTTAAGGAAAACCTACAGGATGGTTATCAATTAAAATTATTCAAAGAAACTATATTAAAAATTAGAACAAACCCAGAGATTAAATCAATAAATTTTGATTGATTGGTTTCAATGGGTGGATTTTTCCTCTGCAAATACTTTCTTTGTAGCTATTAAAAAAATCTGTTTAGCATCTGTTTGCTCCATATTTCCCAGTATTTCATTGAAATATTGTGGAAACTTTGAGAGATCAGATTGCAAAATGCCGAGTTAGTAACTGATGATTCATGTTGAAAAATTAAGGCTAGACAATAAGGAACAGACACCTGGAGGTCAGGTAGGGCATACAAGGTAGCTTCCTTCTAAGGGGTAGGGAATGCAAACCAAAATAGGGGTTCTTAGGGGCTGGGCACTTTGGAAGATGAGGAAAATGAGTCATTGCAGAGAATATGGAAGTTATTGCTTCTGATCAGTAATCAGAAGTGTCTGAAAAGTCATTGAATAGAAACCCTGTCTCTTCTGCACACCCACGCACTCTGTGTCACTCACATGCAACTATAATATCATGTCCCTCATCTCTTCTACTCCTATAGTGTTCACTTCTTGAAGAACTTAGCCTCTTCTCTCATTGTATTCTCTCTGTGGCTCCTAGACCCCCAACTTCTGCATCTAGCATAGATCCCCAGAACACATAAATGTCCAAATACGTTCAGACAGTACTTCAGGCCAGCGAGGAGGCTGGTGCTGAATTGAATTCTGTGAAAATAACTGTGAAATGATAATACTATTTATTAAATGTGTCAGATGTTACACAACTCCTATATATCCTTTCAAACTAATCGTGATTCATTCATTCTTCTCACAAATGTTTATATACTGTCTCCTGTGTTCCAGTTATTTTAGGAATGGGGGGTACAGAGCAAAAAGTAAAAATTCCTGCCCTTGAGATTACATTGTAAGTGTAAGGTGCTAAACAAGTTAAGTAAATAAAATATATGGGATGTTTGATAGTAATACGTGTAAATTTTATAAAAAGTAAAGAA
This sequence comes from Neotragus pygmaeus, assembly GCA_006410875.1. Classification (NCBI taxonomy): domain Eukaryota; kingdom Metazoa; phylum Chordata; class Mammalia; order Artiodactyla; family Bovidae; genus Neotragus; species Neotragus pygmaeus. The sequence goes on along the minus strand of SJYV01013236.1, from coordinate 57,468 downwards.
GCAGGGAAGGGGACTAGGTAGTAGAAAGGGGGTTTTAAATGTTTAGACAGCTTCCAGGGAACGCCTTAATGGGATTTTTGAATAAGGAAACAGAAATGAGTCACGGATATGTCTAGGGGAAGGGCAAAGGTCCTGAGGAAGTCTGCTTCTTGCCGTCAGGACAGCGAGGAGGCTGCTGCTGAGACAGAAGAGTTGAGGTGTAGTATAACAGGTGAGGTCAGAGGCCAGAGAGATAATGGCAAGCTATGGGAAATTATGCAGATCCTCATAAGCAGGTGTCCAGGATGGCCCAAATTTACACCAAGATTTATTAATAGTATTCCTTTTCACTCTCAAAGAGGTCCCAATCTGGACAATAAATTTTTATAAAGTCATTGAGTTTTACTCTGAATGATACTTGAAGCCATTGGAGCTTTAAGCAGAGGGGTAATATGATCAATTTATTTTTAATACGATTTCTCTGGTTTGTGGGTTAAGGAAAGACCAAAGAGGGAAGCAGAGAGACCAGCTAGAATGCTATTGCCAGTAATTTCAGGCTAGATCTGATGGTGAATGAACAGAAGGTTGCAGTGGAAATGGTGAAAAGTAGTTGAGTTCTGGATCAATGTTATGGATAAAGCCAAGAGCATTTGTTGGCAGGTTGGGTGCAGGTATGAGAGAAAGAAACAGATAAGAATGTTTCTAGCCTGAGCACCTGAAGAATGGGACAGCCAGTTACTGAGGTGGAGAAGACTCTAGAAGGAGTAGATTTGGAAAGGAATGTTAGGAACTCATATGTGGACACATTACGTATGTTGCCTGTGACATATCCAAGTGGAAATACCGAGAAGGCAGTTGTTTCTGGGAGTTTAAAGTTCAAAGGGGAGGTCTGAACTAAATATATACATTTGGGAGTCATTTGCACAGAGATGATATTTAATGCCATGAAACTGGATGAGGTCATCAAGGGAGTGGGTGTGGACAGAAAAGAGGAAAGTCCAAGAATGGAGCCCAGGGGAGGATCAAAGTTATTCCATTGACTCTGCCATTACCCAAAATACTTGCAACTGCCCCGGCATATACAAAGACCAGTCATACCAACCTGCAGATTCAATGGCTGTTTAATTAAGCAACATCATGAATTTGAATAACATTGACTTGCCACTGGCAATACAGTGGGTACAAATTCTAAAATGAAAAGTGAGAGGGAAGGCGTGAAATTTGCCAGTTTAGGTTTTCAAAAGATGAATTAAAACAAATAGGGAGACAGGAAAGACTGGTCAGATGATGATGATAGAAAAGGGAGAGGGAACAGTATTGAAGGAGAAAGACATCTTTGAAAACATTATGCTGAAAAAGAAGTGCTGATTTTAGGGGCTTTCAGATTTTAAGGGCCTCACGTTCCATTTTATCTTGACTCATCCAACTTTTAATCCTTTTTTGACCCTAAATTCCAGCTATAGGAGAAATTTGGCGGGATGATTTTTCAGAAGTCATTTTTAATATCCATGAGCTGTCACAGCATTGGAAATGAAATTAACATAGAGCATTGTACACATATTTTCTGCTTAACGAGTTGTGAAATTTAATTTGCAGAATGTGATGGAGAACATCTACCTAAGGCAAGGGTGCTGTGCAATTAATCTCATTTATGTAAAAGTATTTACATTTTCACAATCTCAGAAAATGTTACTGTTTTAATGAATGTTTAATTGTTCTCTTAAGGAGAAGAGAAAAGTATCATTTAGAGATCACAGTAAAATGTGCCAGTTTCTCTGTTGGGCATTTTGTATACATCTCACTTTAAGAAACAAGCTCTTTTCCTGGATGGTTTGTCTTATTAACAAACAAAAAGAAAACACTGATCCTCTTACTGTGTCATATTTTGCTTCTCTTCCTAACTTCCCTGTAACAGAGAGAAGCAGAAGTCTTTCAAGGCCTCCGCTATGTTTGCAGACGTTACTTTACACTTCATAATCACATAGTTCCTAAAACAAAACAAAAAAATTATGAAAAACATTCAGATGCTTTCTGGGTGACATCATCTGTGCTAACACTATCTTTCAGCAGCTACTGGAAAAGGTCTTGGTGTTTTAAAATTGAATCGAAAAGAGAAAATTTAATCACTCTCTTATACTATTTAATCTCCATTAAGAATTTATGTTTCTTTTTATGTCAGTCAACCTGACCCTCCTGAGGTTTTCCATCAGTTCCTTTAGTAATTGATTCCTACAGTTTTCTCATATCCTATATCCCAGTGAATAGCCCTCTGACTCCACCCCTACCTCCAAATAAGAAGCAAAGGTAAATGGAGGTCACATGGACCAGTGCTCTGGCTCTTCCAGGAGAACCAGGCATCTCATCTCCAACAACCCCTGTTTCCCCTCCCAGCACATCTCAAGCGGTAGGACACTACAGTCACCCTGTTGGAACAATAGCTCCGTCTCTGATGATTATCAAAGTTCAGAAGAACTGAGGTCCACTAGGGGATCCTTCCTAGAACAGGGGGTGTAGTGAAGTGTAGTTTGTAAAAACAAACAGGTAATTGTCAACTCCTCCTCTGCAAATCCCTAGCTCCCTTCCTTCCCTTATCAATTCCTATTTTTGTTACTTTTGGCCATTTTTCTTTCTAATTTTTATTTCTTCCTTCTAATAATCTAGTTATGCCACATTAGACCACTTATTTTCTCTCCTCTCTGGCCCCCACATAGCTATTTGTCTGCAAAAGTGGGCATGATACCTAGCTTGTTCCCATGATTTTCTCTTGAATCTTCTATGAGTCTGCTCAACTCCATTGCCCCCTTGTCTGTCCATCTCAGCCCAGTTCTAACCAATTCTACTTTTCACCTTCTTATTCCTTCAGCTGAAGAGCTGAACTCTAATGGTAAAATAATAACACAATTGTGCTTAGAGATGTCTCTACAAATTTTTTTTTTCCCCGCTCTGAATGTGGCCCTTAAATTACCCTGGAAATCCTTTTCCCCCTTAACTCTTCTCCATACCTATAGTGATTCTTTCCAAGTATCTTCTCCTCTCCCTAAGACCACTCCTCACACTCATTGCTTGCTCTCAGCCACAGAGCTTACCTCTTGTCTCACTGAGAAAATAAAAACTGAAATAAATGGTATTACTGTCTAACCCAGAAAGGCCCATCAAGACAAAAACTGAGACCCATATTCCATCCTTTCGCTCCTTCGCCAGCTTTAGACATTCACCGGAGCCTGTCCCATTCTGCTCCTGGAGTCTCTTTTGAGTCCGTATGCTTCGCTCCATCTCTAAGCTACCAGTGGGGGTACAGACCATTTCTATGCCTTACAGAAATGTCCCCTCTACCTGAGAGTTCACTCTGTTCGGTCTTGCTTGCTCCTCAATCTGTTCTCTATATTGTTCTCTGAAGGATCTTTGTGAAATCCAAAATGTTTCTTTGCTTAAAACCCTTCCCTGACTCTCTGGCTTCCCCACACATTGTCCACACTGCTTGATGCCAGGCCCTTTATGAACGCCTGCTGCCTCGGCCCCTCACTGCCTCTTGCTCCCCAGTCTCCAGCTCTGCCTGTGGAACTGCTTGTTTCACCGCAAGGTGCCATGCTGCTTCTCATCCCCCGCCTCTTGCACATGTGCTTCCAGTTCCTGAGATGCTGCTCTTCCTGAGTCCTACCTCTATCCATTTAGCTAAGTTGTCACTCATATATTCTGGGGAGAGAGAGAAATAAAAGAATAGATAATTCCTACTCATCCTTAAGGACTTGGCTTAATCTTCACCTCTTTCCCAAATTGTGGGTTAGGTGCATGATGTATGTGCATCACACACTGGCACACGTTCACCTCTGTTATGGCATTTATCACATTGTCTTGTGAATTCCTTAAGATAGTCCAGATTGCACTTTGAGAAAAACTACCCTTGCCTCTAGCATGTTGCCTGATAAATAGTTGTTTATCAAATACATGGATTCTGAGGCATTCAGTTTAGTCGCTCAGTTGTGTCCGACTCTTTGTGACCCCATGGACTGCAGCACGCCAGGCCTCCCTGTCTATCACCAACTCCCAGAGTTTAATCAAACTCATGTCCATTGAGTTGGTGATGTCATCCAACCATCTTATCCTCTGTCGTGCCCTTCTCCTCCCGCCTTTAATCTTTCCCAGCATCAGGGTCTTGTCAAATGAGTCAGTTCTTTGCATCAGGTGGCCAAAGTATTGGAGTTTCAGCTTCAGCATCAGTCCCTCCAGTGAATATTCAGGACTTATTTCCTTTAGGATGGACTGGTTGGATCTCCTAGCTGTCCAAGGGACTCTCAAGAGTCTTCTCCAACACCACAGTTCAAAAGCATCAATTCTTTGACACTCAGCTTTCTTTATAGTCCAACTCTCACATCCATACACAACTACTGGAAAAACCATAGCCTTGATTAGACAGACCTAATGTCTCTACTTTTTAAAAATGCTGTCTAGGTTGGTCATAACTTTTCTTCCAAGGAGCAAGTGTCTTTTAATTTCATGGCTGCAATCACCATCTGCAGTGATTTTGGAGCCCCCCAAAATAAAGTTTCTCACTGTTTCCAGTGTTTCCCCATCTATTTGCCATGAAGTGATGGGATTGGATGCCATGATCTTAGTTTTCTGAATGTTGAGTTTTCAGCCAACTTTTTCACTCTCCTCTTTCACTTTCATCAAGAAGCTCTTTAGTTCTTCTTTTCTTTCTGCCAAAAATGTGGTGTCATCTGCACATCTGAGGTTATTGATATTTCTCCCGGCAGTCTTGATTCCAGCTTGTGCTTCATCCAGTCCAACATTTTGCATAATGTACTCTGCAAATAAGTTAAATAAGCAGGGTGACAATATACAGCCTTGACGTACTCCTTTCCCTATTTGGAGCCAGTCTGTTGTTCCATGTCCACTTCTTACTGTTGCTTCTTGACCTGCATACAGATTTCTCAGGAGGCAGATCAGGTTGTCTGGTATTCCCATCTCTTTAATAATTTTCCACAGATTATTGTGATCCAAACAGTCAAAGGCTTTGGTGTAGTCAATAAAGCAGAAGTAGATGTTTTTTTGGAACTCTCTTCCTTTTTCGATGATCCAACAGATGTTTTCAATTTGATCTCTGGTTCTGAGACATTATCATTGTTAATATTATTAACATGTGGGCATGCTTAGTTGCTTCAGGAGTGTCCAACTCTTTGTGACTCTATGGACTGTAGCCTGCCAGACTCCTCTGTCTATGGAGTTTCTCAGACAAGAATACTAAAGTGGGTTGCCATGCCCTCCTGCAGGGGATCTTCCTGACCCAGGGATCGAGCCTGTGTTTCTTAGGTCTCCTGCATTGGCAGGCAGATTCTTTACCACTAGTGCCACCTGGGAAGCCTGATATTATTGGTAATGACGATTTATTACCTTTAGTTGTTTAAAGCATCTTTATGGCAGACAGAGAGTCAAACATGACTGAATGACTAACACTTTCACTTTCACCTGGTGTACAGGTACACTAAACAGTCTGTTTGAGAGATGACTTGCTAAATATCTGTTAAATTAGCCATTTAGGATGACAGATTCTAAGGCAGATAGTTGACTAGTACAATTTCTGAACAAGAATAATGTCTTAGCCTCTATCCCTTTACAAACCCAAACAACAGGCTCTATTTCTGATCTGCCAAGTCCTGACACAAAGCAGTTTAGATGGAAAGATACAAATCCATCAACATCTCTTGGAACACAATAGAAGGGGTGTGAAAAGGTTAACAGGGAGATTTTGTTTAATTTTTCATCAATATCACTGGAAATGATTGCTTCTGCAGTGCTTCCAACTGGATTTCTTTTCACAGTGCTATCCTGGGTGTAAAGGTGGTTTTTGTGTGTGTGTGATTCTGGAAAACAATCATAATAATACACTGCCTCTTGACAAACCTGTGCAGCTGTGTGGTTCACTCAGTTCAACTGCCAAGCTTGTTACTCCCTCTCCCAAAGAATTACCATTTCAAGTAAGCTAAATGCCCCTCACCTGGATTTCTAGAGTTGGGAGGAAAGAGGTTTAAATATTATTTTCTTAAAAAAAAAACAAAACTTAAAAATATAAAACTTGTTAACTAAGCTGCTTCAGTTGTCTTCAACTCTTAGTGATCCATGGACTGTAGTCCACCAGGTTCCTCTGTCCATGGGGATTCTCCAGGCAAGAATGCTGGAGTGGGTTGCTATGCTCTTCTCCAGAGGATCTCCCTGATCCAATGATCAAACTTGCGTCTCCTGCATTGGCAGGTGGGTTCTTTACCTCTAGCGCCACCTGGAAAACTCCTATTTCCCATTACCTGAACTTTCGTGTAGTATATTCCTGCCTTCAGGGAATTCACATCCTAATTGGGACTTTGAAATTGTCTCTTAAAGTGGAAGTAATAATTGCAAGGCAGAGAAGGGAATTGCTTGGAAAATTGCACCTGTATGAAGAAAGTCAACCCTTAGAATGACTGGAGAGTCTGGTTTGGTATGGTGTGGAGTGGTGAGAGAGCTGACCCTGAAGGCTCAAGTCGGATTATACAGGGTCTAGTATGCAAAATATTTTGGATTTGATCCTATAGGTAGCAGAGATCAATCAACAGTTCTGAGTAAGGATAACATAATCAGAGCTGTTCAAGAAAAACAGCTCAGGGAATAGTGTGAAAGAGTCTTGGGTAAAATTTATGACATTAAACTTAATTGTGGTAAATTCCTGTTTTAAAAACTCAGCTGTACTACTACCAAAGAGGTGTGACTTATCAGCCATTCATGTGAAAAAGACCTGAGGGTTTCAGTTGAGTGTAATCTCAGTGTGAGTCAACAGTACATCCTGACTGCCAAAAAAGCTAATGCAATCTTAGGCTGCATTAATAGGAGAATAATGCTCCAAACGAAAGAGAATAGTCCTTCTGTTGTGTTCTCTAGTCAAAGCATAGCTCGAATATTATGTTCAGGGCAAGATATTCCTATTTAGAGAAGGCTGAGCAGAACTTGTGAGATCAGTTAGAAACCTCATTATATAATGAACGATTAACTTGGGATATTTTGCCTATGAAAGAGGATTTATGGATGTTCAGGAATTGCTAGCATTCTTCAGATATTTGAAGAGGGATTAAATGGACTCTGATGCTTTTCAGAAAGCCAAGAGTTTGACCAAAGAAAGACTTTCTTAAAAACTGGATGTATCCAAAAGACAAAGTGAGGCACCTTGAGTTTCTCATCCCATGAAGTGTTTCAGTGAGACCTGAATGAGCCTCTGTCAGAGATGTTATGGAGAGGATTTGTGTGCAGATTCGAAGATTTGTGTCAGGACCCCTTAATGTCTCATCCACCTCTGAATACAAGGGTTATACCATAGAGTGAGTAAATTCTTTACATTCAAACTACTCCAATAGCAGGGGTCTTAGGTTCAGACTGCTTAGCTAATCACATCAGTCTTGTTGCTAGCTAGACAGGAGCCTTCAATTTTGGTCTAATCTTTTTGGGGATATCTCTTTTCTTGCGAAATGAGAGGGTCCTTCTTCTCAATCACTGAACATAAGAAGGATCTCACTTTACTGCTAAAGAAAAGGGTGACAGGAGAAAAAGAAATGAGTCTCTACTCTCTGAGTCTCTATTTTGTGTGAAGAGATGATATTTTATCTACAGCTTACACTGCTGGATGCAGTGTGGTAGCATACGTGTAGGAGTTGGAGCCTATATGAGGTCCATCACCAGGTTCTGGTGTTTCTATCTCTAAGTTGGTTCTCACCTCCACTGTCACCACGTTGATTCAAGCTCCCTCATCTCACACCCAATCCTCTCAAGTAACTTAAATGGCTCTCTCTTTAATTTGGGGGTCTTATGAGCAGCCTTGGGTTATGTCGAGTATGGCTATCATGCCTGCAGTTTCTTGACAACACTTTATTGAGCTAGGCTTCAGCAATATGTGAACTGAAATCTTCCAGATGTACAAGCTGGGTTTTGAAGAGGCAGAGGAAGCAGAGATCAAATTGACGACATTCATTGGATCATAGAGAAAACAAGAGAGTTCCAGAAAAAACATTTACTTCTGCTCCATTGACTAGGCAAAAGCCTTTGACTATGTGGATCACAACAAACTGTTGAAAATTCTTTAAGAGATGGAAGTACCAGACCATCTTACCTGTTTCTTGAGAAACCTGTATGTGGGTCAAGAAGCGACAGTTAGAACCGGATATGGAACACTGACTGGGTTCCAAAGGGAAAGGAGTACAACAGGGCTGTATATCGTCACCCTGCTCTAACTTACATGGAGAGCTCATCATGCAAAATGCTAGGCTGGGTGAATCACAAACAGAAATCAAGATTGCTGGGAGAATTATCAGCAACCTCAGATATGCAGATGATACCACTCTAATGGCAGAAAGTGAAGAGGAACTAAAGAGCCTCTAGATGAGAATGAAAGAGAAGACTGAAAAAGCTGACTTAAAACTCAGCATTCAAAAAACGAAGAATGGCATCTGATCCCATCACTTTATGGCAAATAGAAGTGGGAAGAGTGGAAGCAGATTTTATTTTTTTGGGCTCCAAAATCACTGTGGATGGTGACTGCAGCCCTGAAATTAAAGGATGCTTGCTCCTTGGAAAGAAAGCTATGACAAACCTAGATAGCATATTAAAAAGCAGAGCCGTCACTTTGCCAACAAAGGTCCCTATAGTCAAAGCTATGGTTCTTCTAGTAGTCATGTATAGATGTGAGAGGTGGACCATAAAGAAGGCTGAGTGCTGAAGAATTGATGTTTTTGAATTATGGTGCTAGAGAAGACTCTTGAGAGTCCCTTGGACTGCAAGGAGATCAAATCAATCCTAAAGGAAATCAACCCTGAATATTCATTGGAAGGACTGATGGTGAAGTTGAACCTTCAGTACTTTGGCTACCTAATGGGAAAAGCCGACTTGCTGGAAAAGACTCTGATGCTGGGAAAGATTGAAGGCCAAAGAAGAAGGAGGTGCCAGAGGATAAGATGGTTAGATAGCATCACCGACTCAGTGGACATGAACTTGAGCAAACTCCAGGAGATAGTGGCGGATAGTGGTGGACAGAAGAACCTGGTATGCTACGGCCCATGGGGTTGCAGAGTTGGATATCATTTAGCTCAAACCATTGTAATAATTATGATAATCCAAATCAACTTTAACAATAAATCCTAAATGATAATTAAGAAAAAATTTTGGGGGCTTAGATACTACATTTTTAAATTGAATCAGTGTGAGAAAGGGTAAAATATGGCTCATATAAATGTGTTCTATAAATTCTAAAGTACTATGTAAATGCTAATTATTATTAATAATATAATTTAACTATCATTAGTGAAGTCTGCTCTAGGCCAGTTCATTCAGTCAATCAGTAAATATTTGGATGCCCATTGTGTGTCTAGCCCTATCCCAGGCTCTAGGGATACAGTAGTAAACAAAAATAAAGCCCAAGTAACAGACTTTACAAATAAATTTTTAGAACACAAGTCACTTGCAAATTCAGGACATCCTGTACTAACACTGGTTAACTGTCAAAGTTTTTCAAGAGCATCAAGGGTCTACATTTCTTTCTTAATTTGGACAGGTATTTAGTTTAGAGAACACATATGTCTTAGTCATTTTATAGTAAATAAAGTAAATATAAAGAATTATATACTTTTTATTAAAGCAGTAGCCCAGTCATCTTCACAAACAGGCGAAATAGAGTAGAAGGAGTTAGACTAAGAGAAAAATGAACACATCACATGTACAAAGAACATTTCATGTCTCTTCATTCCATATTTAGTTCTACATATCTATTGTGACACTACAAATTCTTTTAAAACTATATTATGAATGTCAAGTACAAGATAAGGAACTACGTTTTTAAAGATATTTTTAGATGGCAAAGTTATGTTAAGACACAAGTATGAGCTTAAAGTAAAACTTCTTATCAAAACTGAAAAGTATCTGCCTACACCTTGTTGATATTTCAGACTCAAGGAGGAATTTTCAAGTGATTCTAGTAAGAGGTTGCTCTGTAGTGAACTCAGAGTGAGCAAGCAAAGTTCAGTTCCTGGCCCTGGCCTGGATTCTGTATTTGGACTTGCCTTAATGCTTTGGTTAAGATTAGATACTCTTCATGACTTTGTTGGTTTGTCACTAAAATTAATGGTCTTTTAAAACAATATGCTTGAAAAAGTCTCTCTTGAAGTCCTTTTCAAGTTAGGGAGTTATATTCAAAAGATAATCAATTTGAAATACTGTCACCAGAACAGGTGGAAAATGCCTGTTTTCCAAGAACTTTATGAAATATGTACCAGCTTCATGGGCCAGAAGTTCAGTGATGTATTATTTCTGCTCCTTTTTAGTTCTTTTTTAAAACAAGCCCACTTGAGAAAGCATTTGGCTACTTCTGGGTGGCCCAGCAGGTGCTGTAAGTATAACCAGAAGGATGTTTACTTGTGGAGCTGGCCCCTGGTACTTTCATCCTCAAAGGCCATTTTAATCTCCTGGTCAGTTTCCAACCAGTCACCTTCATCACTTCAGCTACTTCTGGAGACAGGGGGAACCAATTTGTTCATATGTAGTCACTGAATATTTAGACTGCTGCCACCTCTCCCAACCCACTTTTGTTACCTTAGCTTTACCTGCCAGCTTTCCTATTGGTTTCATTGGCACATAACCAGAAATATTATTTTCTCAAGAACTAGATAATACAATGACAGATATATCATTGGAATGCTATGGAAATATGTAGATAATATCAACATTCTATTCATATACATGAGTGACTTTCCTTCCCTTCCCCACCTCCCAAAATAATGATGTTACTGCAGTCTTGCCTCCCTATATGACCATGATTGTAGGTGAGTGCTCAGGAGGCCACATAAACAATATTCTCATAGTGAATTCACTTTAATACCACTGTCTCCAGTCATCAACTCCATTTCTTCCCAAATAGCTATATTGACATACTCTAGGTCTTTTAAATAAATCTGAATATTTCTGGGCGAGGGCAGACACAGTTCTTGAGGCACTAGCCTACTGTGTTCCCCCTTTGCCTGTAATAAAGCTGTTCTTTCCTTCTCCTACCAAAAAAAAAAAAAAAAAACAGTAATACAAAAGAAAAAAAAACCCTATGAATATTCCTTAGGTTACAGAAAAACCTTTGAAATGCATTTGGACTGAAAAAGAATTGGGAAAAAAATTGTCCAGCAGTAGAGCTTAGAATTTGTTTGAAATCTTAGAGGGGAAAATGTGAGGAAAAGAGTGTCATTGGTAGCTTACAATGACAATGTAAGCTTTAGCTTACAAGTAAAACAGGTCTTTTGCTACTAGCCAGAGTGGTAGTAAATGGTCTAAAAACTATGTGATATGAGACACTGTCAATATTTTACCTAGAGAATGAAAGTGAAGTTGGTGGCTGCCCTTAAGTATCTGAAGGACTTCCTGTTGAAGATAAAATAGACTTATTTTGTGTAGCTCCAAGATCGGTATTAGAAGTTACAGAGGACAGATTCTAGCTTAACACAAGGGAATTTTTTGAAAATTAGAATCATTAAAAATGAAGCATGCTTCCCGATGAGGTTGTGGGATCTAGTAGAGAATGGATGGGTATTAGCCATTCTAGAGGAACTTCCAGCATTGAGAAATTTGATTAAATGGCCTTATGTGCCCTTCTGATTAAAAAAAAAAATATATATATATGTTTTGAGCTGTTTTCTAACACCATTTTTTAAAAAAGAATTATGTTTTAATTGATGGAAAATTGCTTTACAATGTTGTGTTGTTTCTGCCATACAACAACGTGAATCCATCATAATTATATATATATATATATATATCTCCTCCCTTTTGAGCCTCCCTCCCTTTCCCCCCATCCCACCCCTCTAGGTCATCTAACATCACTTTTGACAGAGCTCACTCAATTTTCAATGATTATGGAATAGCTGAAATCCTATGTATGATTGATTTTTCTTATTTAATTCTGTATCCAGAGTACCTAGCACAGTACCTGATACAAAGTACTCCTCAATAAATAATGATTGAATAAATGAGTAAGTGCTTCTTCTATAAAAAGGCCTGGGATTTTATCTTATTTAATCACGGCTCGATCATCACTCAGAAATGACACTGCTGATAAGAGTCACAATTAGGATTTATATTAGCCGAGCTTGAAATCTATCCAGGTTGGAAATGTCTTTTTCTTAACCTAAAGTATGAGAAACATTTTTAGAAACTGAAAGTGTTAGTTGCTCAGTTGTGTCCAACTCTTTGTGACCCCATGGACTATAACCCGCCAGGTTTCTCTGTCCATGGAATTCTCAAGGCAAGAATACTGGAATGGGTAGCTATTCCCTTCTCCAGGGTATCTTTCTGACCCAAGGATCAAACCCAGGTCTCCTGCATTGGCAGGCAGATTATTTACTGTCTGAGCCACCAGGAAATGAGATTTAATTTACTTCTCTTTGGAGGTCAGAATTTCTTCTAGGGGCTTTCCTGTTCTATAAGCTCAATGGCTTAAACATCCTGAAAATTGTGTACTTCTAGTTCTTCTCTGTAAATCTCTACTCTGGAGCAGAAGCAAATTTACACTAATTATATAGTATTTATTATTTTCTGTCTTTACAAATAATATAAATTAGGGATACCAGTCTTTCAGTTGAACTGCTTGTAGTTCACTTTATGTAGGCCGAAGTAGAGAAAATAATATCTTTTTTTATCTTTAAGCCAGTTTACTGGCTTTTATTTCTACAAATGTATCTTTCCATTTCAATTCTCAGCTCTCTTCCTTAATTAATCTCTCGCAAATAGTTATTGTATGTCAGATTAGAACTTAATGGGAAAAAGGTATATGAGATTCATCTCTACTGGGAAAACTTCACTGTGGCAATCAACAGCTATCTTCAAGATCTCCTGCAGGTGAAGGACAAAGTGGCCATATGCTATCTATTACTACAGTAATAGCAAATATTTGTCTGTGGCTTCGGGAAACCCAGGGAGTCCCTTTGAAGTCTATTTGTTTGGTAGCCAGGATCTCCCCACCAGAGTAACAGTGTTTAAAGTTTGATATATGTTTTAAACACTAAGCAGGATATTTTAGTTGCTCCTGATTAAGTCTCTTGAATGAGAAGTTGAAAGCACATTCTAGCAAAGGTTTGCATTATGGAAAACCTCCAGTAGGCACACAGATGTTGAACAAGAAAGCTAGTTTTAAAGTCAAATTAATTGCTGACTGTGGTTTTCTATGGTAGCCAGTTAGGGAAAGTGTTTATTTTTTAACTTATATGTATATATGCATTTTTATAAGGAAGATTAACTGAGGGCATAAACAAAGAGGAATAAAAATTTTAAAGCCTTTAACGTGAAAAAATGGCTGAAAATTTTTGCTACAATGGACAATTTTATTGGCATTTGGTCCTGTTAGTGTTTAAGAGTTGTCTTACTCTGAAAGAGGAGGATGTATTTATAGAAATGTAGGTATAGTAGACTTAGAGAATTTTTCTGGATGTTAATAACTGAGCATTCATGGTTTATCTTTTTAAAATGTGGCTATGTTTTTCAAGTACACTGGAGATCCAAGGATGCCTCTTAGGTCACTTCATTTAAAGGGATATCTCAATTACTGTGATGAAGGAAAATTCACTTTTGCCATGTGCACAATTTACATTCTCTGTTAAAATACTTGATATTACAATTAAGCAGAGAAGGCAATGGCACCCCATTCCAGTATTCTTCCCTGGAAAATCCCACGGATGGAGAAGCCTGGTGGGCTACAGTCCATGGGGTTGCTAAAAGTTGGACATGACTGAGCGATTTCACTTCCACACTTTGGAGAAGGAAATGGCAACCCACTCCAGTATTCCTGCCTGGAGAATCCCAGGGATGGGGTCACACAGAGTCGGACACGACTGAAGCGACTTAGCGGCAGCAGCAGCATTACAATTAAGTGACTGAGGAGGCATAGAAGGCTGTAAAAAGCTTTGTTCTGATCATGCCGAATGATAGCAGGGCCAAAGTGAAATCCTAGAAACTGTTAATTCAGTAAGTGAAATAGCAGCCCAGAGCTATTGTAATACTATCTACTTTGAAAAAGAAAGTATCTGCGACAGTATGGCTTCTGCTTCTTAAATACTGAGTATACCTCCAAATACAACAAATTATAGAAAGCAATTTCATCTGCGAATTTCATTTGCTCAAGGGAAAAATCTCAAGTAGAATCTTCTATATTTTAGGGATGGAAAGGGATATGGGTAGGGAAGAAATAAGAAAGAAAGAATAATTACATTTAAATATTAAATCATATAGGCTTTCCTTTTGTCTTACTTCTGACACTCCAGAAGTTACATCTTGTGTCTGTGTATGTGCTAAGTCACTTCAGTCGTGTCTGACTCTTTGTGACCCTATGGACTGTAACCCATCAGGCTCCTCTGTCCATGAAATTCTCCAGGCAGTAATACTGGAGAGGGTTGCCATGCCCTCCTCCAGGGCATCTTCCTGACCCAGGGATCAAACATGCATCTCTTGGATCTCTGGATTGACAGGCAGGTTCTTTACCACTAGTACCACCTGGGAAGCCCTACAGCATCTTAACAATTAGCAATTTGAAATGGAATGTCTGCTTGGGAAGAATTAGCTGCTGTAGGAATTACCTTCCTACATTAAAAAACTAGAAAACCAGGAAAAAAATATGCGGTATAATTATTTCAGACATTGGCCAACAGGTAGTGTAAAACTGATCTCTGAGAGGGGAAACAAAACATAGCAAGCCCTGTGACTGTCCAGGTTAGTGATGGGGCATTTCTAAGGCATGGTGAAGGGGAACCTGAAGTCCAGTGATCTTACCGACTTTAGGAGATCAGTGCTCAAGGAGGCCAAGACAGCTATAATTTGTGAGGAAGAACCCTGAAGAACAGGAAGCGGCATGGAAAAGTCCAGAGATCTGTCCAAAGGTCCCCTGAAATCTTTGGCTGAATACTGAGCTGCTTATGTGTGAACTAAAACTCTATGAGAACAGAGAAAGAGCCAGTAGAATGGCTAGATGCACAATTCCTAGCATTCACACAGGGGTGAGAGTAGTTTATGGTTCTACCATCCAAAGTGGAAAGACCTCATAACTGGGAAGGGTTCTCAGATGGCTTTAATAGTGGGGCTAAATTAGTTTGAGAATAAAGACTAGACTGGATTTACCCTAACAAAAATTAAAATAAACCTTAAAAAGATTGGGCTTCCCTGGTGGCTTAGAGAGTAAATAATCTGCATGCAATTCAGGAGACCCAGGTTTGATCCCTGGGTTGGGAAGATACCCTGAAAAAGGTAAAGACTACCCAGTCTAGTATTCTTGCCTGGAGAATTCCATGGAGAGAGGAGCCTGGCGGGCTACAGTCACAGGGTCGCTAAGAGTCAGACATGACTAAGCCACTAACACTTTTCATTTTTAAAAAGATTAAATTGACCACAAGTAAATTGACTGCAGAGCAAAGTCTAACCATTCTTAGAAAAGTACATCAAAATCCAGCAACCAACAGCATAATGTTTACAATGTCTAATGTTCAATCAAAATGAACAAACTTGGGCTTCCCAGGTGCCTCATTGGTAAAGAATCCTCCTGCCAATGCAGGAGACATGGGTTCACTTCCTGATCTAGGAAGATCCAACATGCTGCAGACCAGCTAAGCCCCTGTGCCACGACTGAACCCACGTGCTGAAATTACTGAAGCCCTCATGCCCTAGAATCTATCCTCTGCAACAAGAGAAGCCTCCGCAATGAGAAGCCTGCACCCAACTAGAGAGTAGGCCCTGCTCACTGCAAGTAGAGAAAAGCCTGTGCAGCAATGAAGACACAGGACAGCCAAAAATAAATAAAATTAACAAACATGACACACTACTATATATAAAATAGATAACTAATAAGGAACTACTGTATAGCACAGGGAACTCTTCTCAATACTCTGTAATGACCCATACGGGAAAAAAATCTGAAAAAGAGTATAAGTGAAGTCGCTCAGTTTTGTCTGACTCTTTGCAACCCCATGGACCATAGCCTACTAGGCTCTTCTGTCCATGGAATTTTCCAGGCAAGAGTATTAGTGTGGGTTGCCATTTTCTTCTTCAGGGGACCTTCCCAACCCAGGGGTTGAACCTGGGTCTCCCGCATTGCAGGCAGATGTTTTACCATCTGAGCCACCAAGGAAGTGCCCCCCCACNTTTCTGCCATACAACAACAAGAATCAGCCATGGTTTTATATACATATAAATACCATCCCTCTTGAGCTTCTCTCCCCTTTTCCATCCCAACTCTCTAGTTCCTCACAGAGCACCAGTTATGGGTTCCATCTGGTATATTGCACCTTCCCACTAGTTATCTATTTTACACTAAATACATTTAACTGTTGATTATTGTTGTTTGTATTCTGCTTTTTACCTCTAGTAGGTTATTTTCAAAGAACAATAAGTATTTTTAAAGCATATGAAAATCAATTCTGCTTTTTCTCAGAGTCTATGATTAATAATGGTTCCCTGTATATGGATTTAGAGGTAAAGGATATAGAAAATGAGGACTTGCATATTTTCACTGAAGTAAAACTGAAGTGATCTGCAGACTCTCAGCATCAGATGGACAGTTCAAGACTGTTGCAAATGTTGACTAAAGGAACTGTGAGAGACAGTGTAGAAAAATAAAAGTAATAATAATTATTATTGGTCACACAGTGGATATTAGAGAAATAGAATTAGAAGGGAGAAAGGAGAGGGGCAACCAGAGTGGGTCACTTGGAACTTTGCCACAAAAATGTACTTAACCTAGAATGCCCGTTATAGGTGACCACTGGATAAACAAAGCCTTTTTTTCCCTTCATATTCTATTGTCTGGACATACAAGAAGAGATAAGGAAGTTCGCTAGAGGTAGGAATAGTTGTACCTCCACTTGAGGGGGCCCCTTTAGAGCCAGTGATGTGATTGTCAGGTGGGTCACTGACTGGCCTCAAGTTCTTCCTGAAACATTAGTACTAAATCAATGAAACCAGNTTCATAAAATTAAAAGTTTTTGCTTTTAAGATGCTATTAAGAAAATGAAGAGACAAACCAAAGAGTGGGGAAAAATACATACCAGTAATATATCTGAATATGCATGCATGCATGCTCAGTCGTGTCTGACTCTTTGTGACCCCATGGACTGTAGCCTGCCAGTCTACTTTGTCCATGGGATTCCAAGGCAAGAATACTGGAGTGGGTTGCCATATCATTCTCAAGGGGATCTTCCCCACTCAAGGATTGAACCGTGTATCCTGCATTGGCAGGTGGATTCTTTACCACATATATATATTACATATCAGAATTTATAAAGAACTCAAGTCTACAAGAAGGAAAACAACAAGAATAAAANATTCTCAAGGGGATCTTCCCCACTCAAGGATTGAACCGTGTATCCTGCATTGGCAGGTGGATTCTTTACCACATATATATATTACATATCAGAATTTATAAAGAACTCAAGTCTACAAGAAGGAAAACAACAAGAATAAAAATGGGCAAGAGATTTGAAAAGATACTTCACCAAAGACAATGTATATCAAATAAACACATGAAATGATGCCCAACACCATTAGTAATCAGGGAAATGTACATTAAAACAGTGAGAGACTATTCATATTCACTATCAAGGCTAAAGTTAAGAAGACCGACAATACCAAGTGTTGGTGAGAATGTGTAGCTACTAAAAGTTTCGTCATATATTGCTAGGAGAAATGGAAAATAGTATAATTACCTTAGAAAACAGACTTGCAGTTCCCAATAAAATTAAACACACTCTTATCACACCACCTAGGAATTCCTCTTTTAAATACCAAAGAAAAATGAATTAGGTTCTCACAATGACTTCTGTGTGAATGTCATAGCAGTTTTATTCATAATAGCCAAAATCTGTAAACAACCCAAATGTCTATCAACTGATTAATGAATAAACAAACTGCCAAAATTCTTCAGTCACTTCTTTTTTGCTTCCACTTCTTTGTCCCTTATTCTTTCTTGAAATTTTTATAAATCATCCCTTATTCCATCTAGGCTCTCAAAAGTCTTCTGTCAGTAAGCCACCCCCCTTTTTTTTCTCAGTCTTCTTTCTTGCCTCCTGTATTCAGCTCACCACTAATAGCTAATTTTCTTTATATGCATTCTCACTTCCTTTGGCTTCTAGGAAAATAAATTTTTAGTATTTTCCTACATTGCTCACTGATCCTTCTTTTGTATTATTTCTGGCTCATCTCCTTTCTTTTGCCTTTTAACTAAGAGTGGCTCCTAAAGCTTAGTCTTTAGTTCTTAGTTTTTGCTCTAAATTTTTTTTTTTTTTTTGCCGCTTATCAATGGGTTGTCTGCCCTACCTTTTCCCCACTGCCTCCACCATGGTTCAAATGCTTTTCTTTGCCAGATTTATTCTTCTGTAGAGAAGTTCTGGAGAAGGCAATGGCAACTCACTCCAGTACTCTTGCCTGGGAAATCCCATGGACGGAGGAGCCTGGCAGGCTGCAGTCCATGGGGATGCTAGGAGTTGGACACGACTGAGGGACTTCACTTTAACTTTTCACTTTCATGCATTGGGAGGGAAATGGCAGCCCACTCCGGTATTTTTGCCTGGAGAATCCCAAGGACGGGGGAGCCTGGTGGGCTGCTGTCTATGGGAGAAGAGTTGGACATGACTGAAGCGACTTAGCAGCGGCAACAGCAGCAGCAGCAGAGAAGCTCCAATTATGTCTCTCCCTTGATCACCTACTTAAGACTTTTAATTATTCTATAACCAAACAAAGTTTGTTGTAATAGTAATAACATTGAACTTGGAATCCAACAACCTGGGTTCAAATACTGGCTCTGCCACTTCTAGCTAGGTGAATTTGGACATGTCAACTAACACCTCAATTTCTATATCTGAAAAATGGCAATGAATAATACCAACTATATGTTTACTGCAAGGATGAAATGAGGTAAATAAAGGTGAAAGCAGTGTGTGACATGTGAATTATTATTAAGCATGAGTATCATCTTTCCAAAAATATGTGTTAACCCTTGGGACCCTGGTAGCTCAAAAGGTAAATAAAACGCCTACAACGCGGGAGATCCGAGTTCGATCCCTGGGTTGGGAAGGTCCCCTGGAGAAGGAAATGGTTCTCCACTCCAGTGTTCTTGCCTGGAGAATTCCATGGGAAGCAGTGCCTGGCAGGCCACAGTCCATGGTGTTACAAAGAGTCGGACATGACTGAACGACTTAATGTGGCAAGCATCGGCTAGATACTGGTGGAGAAGGAAACAAGGCCCTCTGCACTCATGGGGCTCACAGTCTAGAGAGGAATATAAGCAGTTAAAATAGACACAGTAGTGTGAAGTCTGCAAGATATAACAGGTGCTGGAAGTAGCACATGAGAACATCTCATCTAAACTTACAGTGGAGAGGAATGGTGAAGAAAAACACCTAAGATGATACCTAAAAGATAGGTAATGAGTTGGCCAAGGAAGGAAGGGGAGTCAAACAGTGGGTGACAGTGGCAAAAAAAAATGTAAAAGGGATTCCAGGCAGCGAAATATTATGGGCCAAATCTGGGAAGAGGAAGGGAGAGAGACCGGGGAGCTCTCTAGGAACAGAAAGGAGTTCAATATGATTGGAGTATACAAAACTGAGTACAAAGAGGGAGCAAGAGTTGGAAGGGACAGGCAGTGACAGCAGAGAGGTCATGCATGCAATTCCAGCATAGGTGAGGCAAACAGAAGGCATCGATGACCCGAGATGAGGCAGAGGGTACACCAGACTGTAGACTGACCATGTTGCCAGGAAGCAGAAGGGAAAGACTGGGAGGTTACTCAGGTTGACACACAGCCCTCATCTGCAGGGCCTGTCATGAATCCTAGCCACTGGGCTGCTCAGTCCCAAAGAAGGTAGATTGGCAAAAACAAGGCAGGTCCCTAATGAAAAGCTATTCACCAATCAATTTTATTTATAAACAGCAGTGAATTTTCAAAATGTTTCTATGTCTGATATTTAAAAAAAAAATCTTCCCTGCATCCCTGTAAGCCAAACAAGTATTGTTACTTTTATGAAGGGTACAGTTAGTCATATCCATTAATAAAAAGGTGGCACAGTTAGTCCCATCCATTACGAGGATGACAAGTGGGAAGTGGGATAAATCATATATAAAATTCTCCTTAATCTTGCATTTTAAATTTAACTTTAATTCAGGAATGGCTGGCTGCCAAACAAGTATAAAGTGGGATATATTGGAAAACTCATGAGATTAGAATCAGGAAACTGGGTGCTAGTTTTAGCTTGGTCACAAACCTGTTTACTGACCTTTGGTAAATCACTTTAAGCAGTCTGCACCTCAGTTTCCTCTAGTTAGACCAGATCATCAGTTGCTAAGGACTCTCCTGACACTCAGATCCCTAGACTCCAACTACTGAGGGCAAAGGAAAAGCCAGCATTCCAAATGTATTGGAGAATGTTTTAAAATTTATTTTTAGCCCCAGTCTTTATTTTTATCTTCTGTCTTGTTTCTTGTTTCTCCTTGCAGTTCTGTCATTTCCCTTCCCCCTGAAGATATTTAAGAAGCTGCCTTTTCATCATTTTAAAACTGTAAATATGTCCTTGAAACATGCAAAGAACCTTTTGTGTACTTACAAATCGAGGTTATTATCGTACAAGTAAGTCACTTGAGTGCACTGCATTCCTCAGCTTGCTCCACTGAGAGGTTTATTAGGTTATATTGTCCTATCTTAGAAGAACTAGTTGAGTAGATAAAACTCTCCCACATTAAAAGGTGGGCTATCTGATGAAACAGGGTGCTTAATGCTCCAGAGTGTAAGCAAAAGGATTTTGACACTGCCCAAAGACAGACACACTTCTCTAAGACAAGTAGGTGCTCCACTTAAAGTGGCACAGTCAAGGACAAATATTCTAAAATTAACCCAACCAGCTGCTCTGCCACAGACGCCCACCTGTTAATTATGCTGTCTGCTCCTTGTCCAGCCTTCTCTCCCCTTGAAACTAGAACTCCACTCACTGCAGCCCTTAAGAGGCCTGAAACTTCACATACTTTCCCAAAGATTACCTACCCAGGACAACAGAGAGCTGGTTTCAAAAATATATTAGGGTACAGGTACTCAAAGAATCTTTCAGCTTTCCATCTCAGGTTCCTAAAATGTCGCTTACATGGTGTCAGCAACTAGTTTCAGAAGCCAGGTGATATAAAGCCTTCCTTGTTTGTGTGGTGACAATACAAAACTGGAGTGTGTGAATCCCACTAAATTTTAGGAACTTTTTAAGTAGGAGAGTTTGCTTGAGGAACAGTAGAGTTTGCTTGAGGAATAGTAGAAATGAAGACATATATTAGCTTCTGTGTTTAGATCTTAAGATGTGTCATCAACCTAACAATAAACAGAACAGTTGTCAATGTGTAGTAATGAGATTCAAATGAATTAACCAGATGCTATTTGTAAAGAACTAGTAAACATGAAACAAACAACTTGAAGCAAACTCATGAAAAAAAGACTTGAAATTTATGAAACAAATGCTTTATAATGCAGTTGGAAATATCTCTCAATATAGATGACATTCTGTAGAGTTGGGAAGAAGTGTGATTATTTTTCTAATATATATAGTTAGTTTTTACAGTAGAGGTGTTTTATCTTTTTATTATATTATGTTAGGCAAAAGTACCAAGGATTCCCTTTCTAAATGTATTGTCATTCTTGCAGTTGATGTAAATTTATTACTGAAAATACATTATTCAAATTTGGCACTCAGAAAGTATTTTAATATTTAATAAGGTAAAAATTTTAAGTAGTATAAGACTAACAAACAACTAAGATATTTTTAAGATAATAAATTTATTTGTGAAGTACTATGTGCTTAGTATGTGCTTTTATGAATAAAATTCACATTATATAAATAAAATTTTAAAAATCTATATTATTATTCTTAAATCAGAACATTTAAGCCTGTCTTAACATGATCCTAATTAACACACTCTTTCAATAGTATTATTAATCTATCAGACAGTATTAGATGGGAATACAAAGATGCATCAAAGCATGATATAAACTTAAAACATAAAGTAGAAGATTATAATAAGTCACATAAACTGTAAAGAATGTTCAGTTCAGTTCAGTCGCTTAGTCATGTCCAACTCTTTGCGACCCCATGAATTGCAGCACACCAGGCCTCCCTGTCCATCACCAACTCCCGGGGTTCACTCAG
>SJYV01013236.1:14555-33378 GCA_006410875.1 Neotragus pygmaeus | reverse complement strand
TCTTGTTTCTCCTTGCAGTTCTGTCATTTCCCTTCCCCCTGAAGATATTTAAGAAGCTGCCTTTTCATCATTTTAAAACTGTAAATATGTCCTTGAAACATGCAAAGAACCTTTTGTGTACTTACAAATCGAGGTTATTATCGTACAAGTAAGTCACTTGAGTGCACTGCATTCCTCAGCTTGCTCCACTGAGAGGTTTATTAGGTTATATTGTCCTATCTTAGAAGAACTAGTTGAGTAGATAAAACTCTCCCACATTAAAAGGTGGGCTATCTGATGAAACAGGGTGCTTAATGCTCCAGAGTGTAAGCAAAAGGATTTTGACACTGCCCAAAGACAGACACACTTCTCTAAGACAAGTAGGTGCTCCACTTAAAGTGGCACAGTCAAGGACAAATATTCTAAAATTAACCCAACCAGCTGCTCTGCCACAGACGCCCACCTGTTAATTATGCTGTCTGCTCCTTGTCCAGCCTTCTCTCCCCTTGAAACTAGAACTCCACTCACTGCAGCCCTTAAGAGGCCTGAAACTTCACATACTTTCCCAAAGATTACCTACCCAGGACAACAGAGAGCTGGTTTCAAAAATATATTAGGGTACAGGTACTCAAAGAATCTTTCAGCTTTCCATCTCAGGTTCCTAAAATGTCGCTTACATGGTGTCAGCAACTAGTTTCAGAAGCCAGGTGACATAAAGCCTTCCTTGTTTGTGTGGTGACAATACAAAACTGGAGTGTGTGAATCCCACTAAATTTTAGGAACTTTTTAAGTAGGAGAGTTTGCTTGAGGAACAGTAGAGTTTGCTTGAGGAATAGTAGAAATGAAGACATATATTAGCTTCTGTGTTTAGATCTTAAGATGTGTCATCAACCTAACAATAAACAGAACAGTTGTCAATGTGTAGTAATGAGATTCAAATGAATTAACCAGATGCTATTTGTAAAGAACTAGTAAACATGAAACAAACAACTTGAAGCAAACTCATGAAAAAAAGACTTGAAATTTATGAAACAAATGCTTTATAATGCAGTTGGAAATATCTCTCAATATAGATGACATTCTGTAGAGTTGGGAAGAAGTGTGATTATTTTTCTAATATATATAGTTAGTTTTTACAGTAGAGGTGTTTTATCTTTTTATTAAATTATATTAGGCAAAAGTACCAAGGATTCCCTTTCTAANACATTCTGTAGAGTTGGGAAGAAGTGTGATTATTTTTCTAATATATATAGTTAGTTTTTACAGTAGAGGTGTTTTATCTTTTTATTATATTATGTTAGGCAAAAGTACCAAGGATTCCCTTTCTAAATGTATTGTCATTCTTGCAGTTGATGTAAATTTATTACTGAAAATACATTATTCAAATTTGGCACTCAGAAAGTATTTTAATATTTAATAAGGTAAAAATTTTAAGTAGTATAAGACTAACAAACAACTAAGATATTTTTAAGATAATAAATTTATTTGTGAAGTACTATGTGCTTAGTATGTGCTTTTATGAATAAAATTCACATTATATAAATAAAATTTTAAAAATCTATATTATTATTCTTAAATCAGAACATTTAAGCCTGTCTTAACATGATCCTAATTAACACACTCTTTCAATAGTATTATTAATCTATCAGACAGTATTAGATGGGAATACAAAGATGCATCAAAGCATGATATAAACTTAAAACATAAAGTAGAAGATTATAATAAGTCACATAAACTGTAAAGAATGTTCAGTTCAGTTCAGTCGCTTAGTCATGTCCAACTCTTTGCGACCCCATGAATTGCAGCACACCAGGCCTCCCTGTNGTAGAGGAAAGACTGACCATATTAAGTGGAGCATGGAAAATATGGCAAAAATCCCAATTCAACATCCACTGTTGAAAAACACAATGTCTCAGATGAAAACTACATGGAATGGGATTAGTAGGTTAGACACTACAGATAAGTAGATGTGTGAAGTTCAAAACATAGCAGTAGCAATGGTCCAATATGAAACACAGGGAGAAAAAAGGGAGATGAATAAATGAATCATCAGTTTAAATAAATAAATCAGTGAGCTGTGGAACAACTTTAAAAAGCAGAAAAATAAATACTCAGCAATTTTTAAAAAATAAATAAATCAGTGAGCTGTAGTACATGAATAAGTTGGTATCCATGAAGGAGAGGAGAGGAACAGAAAACAATTTAAGGAATAATGAATGAAGTTTTTCTAAATTTGATTGTACTATAAATCCATAGATCCAACAAATCTTAAACAAAAAAGTATAACAAATCTTGAAGTGAAGTGAAGTGAAGTTGTACAGTCGTGTCTGACTCTTTGCGACCCAATGGACCCCACCAGGCTCCTCAGTCGATGGGATTTTCCAGGCATGAATACTGGAGTGGGTTGCCATTTCCTTCTCCAGGGGATCTTCCCGACCCAGGGATTGAACTTGGGTTTCCCACATCGTAGGCAGACACATTACTGTCTGAACTACCAGGGAAGCGGCCTTAGACACGTGAAATGGAAGAAACCTCCCCCAGAGCACATCATAATCAAATAGTTTAATGATGAATAGCAAAGAGAAAAACTTAAAAGCAGCCAGAGGGGGACAAAACAATAACACATTTGTGTACAAAAGAACAAATACAAGAATGGCAGCTTTTGTACAGAAACAATACAAGCCAAAAGAAAGTTGAGCAGAATCCTGAAAGTATTGACAAAAAAAAAAAAAAAAGTTAACCTAGACTTCTATACCCAGCAAAAATATCTTTCAAAAATGAAGATGAAAGTGACTTTTTCAGGCATGAAAAGGCAACCAGCAGACCTGCATTACAGGAAATTTTAAAAAGAAATCCTTCAGGCAGAAGGATATCTAGATCTGTGTAAAGGAATGAAGGTCATCCAAAAGGGAAAATAGGTGGCTACATGTAATATACTTTTTTCTTATTTTTAAAATCTCTTTAAATAATTGACTTTTTAGAGGAAAAGTATTAACTATATGTGGTGGAGATTATAATATATATAGAAGTCAGATGCATGACCACAGTGACACAGGCTGAGAGGAGGAAAGGGAGTACCCTATTATGTTTCTTACACTGTTTGTGAGGTAGTAAATGTTACTTAGAGATAGACTGTGCTAAGTTAAAAATGTATACTATAAACCCTACTGCAATTACTATTTTTTAAAAAAGAGTTATAACTAATAAAAAAGGAAATATAAATGACCCTAAAATGTTCATTCTAGTGGAAAATAGAAAAAGAAGGGGGATAGAATATAAAGCAGAAACCGAGATGGTAGATTAAACACAATGTGTATCATGTTACATTTAAAAGGCTTAAACACTCCAATTAAAGGCAGAGATTATGAGATTGAAGAAAAAATTTTAAAAGACACAATCATGCTGCTTATAAGAAATCCATTTTAAATATTAAGATGTAAATAATTTAAAGGGAGAAAATAAGTGCTGAGACTAATCAAAAGCATTTAAAGGGAGAAAATAAGTGCTGAGACTAATCAAAAGCTTCTGATAGTGGCTATATTATTATCAGACAAAGTAAATTTCAGATCAAAGAATATTGCCAAGGATAAAGAGGGACATTTCATACTGATTAAGGAGCCAGTTCATCAAGAGAACATAACAACCCTAAATGTTTATGCACCTAATAAAAAGGCTTCAAAATGAATGCAGCAAAAATTGCAAGAAGGAATGGATAAACTGATCATTATAGTTGGAGATTTCAACAACTTTCTCACTGAAATTGATACAATAAGTAGAGAAAATCANAAGGAGCCAGTTCATCAAGAGAACATAACAACCCTAAATGTTTATGCACCTAATAAAAAGGCTTCAAAATGAATGCAGCAAAAATTGCAAGAAGGAATGGATAAACTGATCATTATAGTTGGAGATTTCAACAACTTTCTCACTGAAATTGATACAATAAGTAGAGAAAATCATGAAATAACAAGTAGGGGAAAGAATATAGATGATTTGAATTACATTATCAACCAACTTGATGTAATTAACATTTATGTAACACTTCACCAACAACAGTAGAATATAAATCTTTTCAAGGGCATTTATCAAGATAAGTCATATACTGGATCATAAGACAGGTGCCAAGAAATATAAGAATATTCACATCATACAAAGTTTATTCTCTGATCACAAAGGAATTACTTAGAAATCAATAATAGGAAGATATCTTGGAAATCTCCAAATATTTGGAAATTACACATTTTGAAAAACCCATGGGTCAAAGAAGACATAGAAGGGAAAATTATAAAGCATTTCTGCTGAATTATAAATGAAAATACAGCATAGAAAAATTTATGAGCTGCAACTAAAGAAGCAGTTAGGGGAAAAGGTCTCAAAACAATGATCTACAGTTCTATCAAGAAACCAGTAAAAGAAAATGAAACCGAAAGGAAGCGGAAGAAAGTAATAAAGATAAAAGCAAAAATAAGGGGATTCCCTGGTGGTTCAGTGGTAAAGTATCCACCTGCCAATGCAGAAGGTATGGGTTGGATCGCTGATCTGGGAAGATCCAACATGCCTTGGAGCAACTAAGCCCAAGCACCACAACTATTGAGCCCGTGTTCTAGAGCCTGGAAGCCACAGCTACTAAGCCTACTTGCTGCAGCTCCTGAAACCTGCCCAGCCTAAAGCCCATGCTTCACAGCAAGAGAAGCCACAGCAACTAGAGTAGCCCCCACTCACCACAACTAGAGAAAAGCCCGAGCAGCAATGGAGCCCCAGCACAGCCAAAGATAGATTAAAAAATTTTTTTAAAAACAAAAGAAATAGAAAAATAGAGAAAATCACTGAAACCAAAAGCTCTTTTGAGAACATGACGCTATCTAGGTTTTCAAAAACCATTAAATAACAATTGCAGTTATGATCCTGAAGCTTCTATTTTTGGTAAATAAAAAAAAACTAGGCCAGAACCATGGGAAGTATCTAGTATTAGTATGTGTTTGGGTCCTTGCTCATGCCTGCCTGATTTGTTTTCTGAAGAACATGAAAGATCTTGTGTGCTACTGAAGGGAAAGAATCTATGAAACCATTTGAAATGTACTACCTATATTTTTACATAGGTATTTATACAAATATGTATGTTCGCCTACTCCTCATCAGGAATGCAGAACTTGTGGTAACACCATCTTGCTTTCTTTATTTTTCTAACCCCTATTCCCTCTTTGGCTTCTCCTTTTTAAAAAATGCTATTTGGAGAAATCAGTCATTCATTTATTCATTCAACTTAATTATGAAATGCTACAATTTGCCAAAGACTGTGGGACATGCTGGGGGACACAGCTGTTAACCAGACAAACAAGATCCTTGCCCACTGAGCAGAATCTAATGTGAGAAACACAGAAGTAAATAAGCAATAACAATGTACTAGTGTAAAAATGCTATCATGTAAAGAACAAGTGCCAGAGGAGTCCATGGAGTGGGTAACCAGCTTGGACCTGAAATATTCCTCAAACTAGTGGCTGAAAAGTTTTTTATTTTTATTTTTTAATGTGATGACTAAGTTTCTTGAAGTATTATGATTCTACACAGGCAATACAATTTTAGGTATAAAACAGTATGTAAATTATAAGTTTAAAATGGAAAGGATTCCTTGACTATTATATACCTAATATTACTCTACTACTTATTTTCTCTACACTGTGTTGGTACTCTGTTGAAATTTCTGAGTATAAATAGAATGCTATGTAAATATATAGAATGCCATTTTTAAACTAATTCTCAGTATTATTGAGTTTTTTTGTAAGTATTCTAGAAAAGAAAGAACATGTAGGTGATTCTAACCTGTTCAGAATTTTTTAAAGATCTCTTTGTTTTAGTAGGGCATGAGAAATGGCCTAGCCCAAGCCAAGAATCCAGATCCTTAGGCAAAGTTTGAGGCATTCCAGGCTTAGAGAAGTGAGGCAAGACTGAGAAATGTGAAGATTCCAAAGATTAGGTAAGAAAGGGTACATAATTCATTCAAGAAGCTCAGGTAGGTTTTGAAACTATAACTCTTGATTTTCACATTTGGAAATGTGTCAAGATATTATTATAAACTCCCATATTCTAGCTATAACATTGTATTTTGTAATTAGTTGTGCTGAAAAGCTGGAAACAATTTAGATGCCTAATGATAGCAGCCTGGCTGAATAAATTATGTCATATTCACACAATGGAATGCTAGGCAGGTTTTTAAATTATGTGGCAGTGATTCTCAAATGTTACTGTGCTTCAAAACCACCTGGAAGGCTTGTTGAAACACAGGTTGCTGGGCTCCATCTCCAGAGTTTTTGATTTGTCAATCTGATGTAGGGCCCAAGAATTTGCATTTTGAACAAGTTCCCAGGTTGCTAATGATACTGGTCTAGGAGGCCACACTTTGAGAACAACTGATGTAGAGTTATTTTTAATGATTTGGAAGAATATTCACAAGGTTTTGCAAAGTTGAACCAAAGTTTTTACATTATACTCTGTATGTATACATATAGAAGTTCAGATGGAAAAATATTATCAAGCTGGCATCCCTGGTTGTCTTCCAGGTGGATCAAATTGTAGGTTTTTAATGTTTTCTACACTTTGAGTGACAGATTTTCCTGTAATGAGCATAGTGCACTAAAACAGAATCAAATTTCTTAGTTAAAAAGGTAAGATCATGAGTGGTCACTCAGTTGTGTCAACTCCTTTGTAACCCCATGGACTGTAACTGGCCAGGCTCCTTTGTCCATGGAATTCTCCAGGCAAAAATACTGGAGTGGGTAGCCATTTCCTTCTCCAGGAGATCTTTCCAACCCAGGGATTGAACCAGGGTCTCCTGCATTGCAGACAGACTCTTTACCATCTGAGTCACCTGGGAAGCCTAAGATCATGAAGTCCTGGCCAATAGCACTAACAAGCTGGAAACATCGAAATGGGCTGGATCCTCATTCCCCTCTGGCTTTTTAACGATGTCTTGTTAGGAGTGCATCTTCAGAAGCAATCACAGACAGAGGGACAGCGATGGCCTCTGTGTACATCCAGTTCCTGATGGGAACAAAGACACAAGAGGCTGATGTTACATGGAGAGCTTCTACACTTTTTCTTCCTTCATTTTAGTAGTGCCATACAGGCTTCTTCTGTGGATGTTTGAAGAAAAACTGGGTGGGACCCAAAAGGCGACCTGCCAGAAGTTTGAAGCATCTGGATTGGCACACTCTTTGTTTCCTGGTGCAGGGTAGATCCATTTCCCAGGGTATCAGATTAAGGCGTCTCCTTTCTAGAAAAAAAGATTTCATGGTTTAAATTCCCGTTCACTTTTGTGTCTGTGGCATTCTGCTGTCTCCTTTCCAGCACGCAGCCTTGGGGGTCACAGTGCCCGTTCTCTGCTGATATCAGCGTGCCAACTGTGGTGTCATGCACACCAAGCACAGAGCCACCATTCAGCTTCCACAGTCTGGGTTCAGGAAGCAAAAGAGCCTCTGAGTTCCTACAAACCTTGACAGATCTTCCTGTAGTCTTGCATGTGCTGAACAATTCTCACGGGGAGGGAGAGAGAGGGAACTAGGGTAAATGTCAAGGGTGAAAATGTGCCAGGAGCAGAGAGAGCAAACAGTTGCCACCAATGTTCAGGAAAAGGATGGGTGGGTGGCAGTGTAGTATGCAAAGACTTTTCAATGGAATATATTTACTGGTTACCCTTTTCCATGTCCTTGCACCACTGGTTAATAAATTGGGAGGTAGCCACATCACTGATCTTATTTAGAGCAAGAGTTCTTCACAAGAGTCTAACATAATGCCAGTGTTTGAGAGTCATATGGAAAATAAACCCTATGTAAATCTCACAATGAAGTCACTGTTTTAAAACATTTTTTTAATGATTGGAAATATAAAAGCATGTTCTATTTAGTCTGTTGTTCAAAGAAAAAGACATTCATTCTTTTTAAAAAAATATTTATTTACTTGGCTGAGCCTGGTCTTAGTTGCGGCACATGTTGTGGCATGCAAGAACTTCAGTTGCGGCATGTGGGATCCTATTCCCTGATCAGGAAGGGGACCCAGGCCCCATGCATTGGGAGCACGTCTTACCCACTAGACCCCTAGGGAAGTCTCAAAAGACATTAGTTTTATATTGACTTTCAAATAGGTGACATATTATTTGTTGGAAAATTTTAGTTGATAATGTGTTGCTTTCTGCCACCTTACATGTGAATGAAGGGGACAGACTATTGTTTAAGACACAGCTTTCTTAAGTTTTGCAAGTTCAAAATTAGCTACATACTGGTTAGTAATTCATTATTTATAACTATTGCTTTAATATAACTTGCCTGTTCCCTTCTGGTTCTGTGACATGAATTCAGTATGTGAACTTGTTTACAACCTTATAGAAGGAAGTTATTTGAAATTCTCACCTGTTATTTGAATGCTGAGAAGAATGTTATAATTAATCAATTCATTTACCAAAAATTTATTGAATACCAGACCTGTTTTGTGCCAGGCACTGTCCTGAGATACATCAGTGACTACCCTCAAGAAGTTCACATTTCTAGGGACCTGGAATTCCCTGGCAGTGGTTCGGACTCCATGCTGTCACTGCAGGGGGCATGGGTTTGATCCTTGGTCAGGGAACTAAAATTGTGTATGTCTTGTGGCAAAGCAAAAAAAAAAAAAGAAGTTTATATTCTATATTGAAAAGACTTCTAGTAAAACATTAAACAACTACAACTATAATGTGCAGGTAGTAATAGCACTAAGATAAAAAATAAAGCAGGGCCATTATAAGGACTTTGTATTTTATTCTGAGAGAAATGGGAGGTCTTTGGGTGGGTGTGGATTTAAGCAAGGGACATGGTCCAATTTCTGTTAATGAAGAATCACTCTGGTTGCTGGATGGAGAAGCGGCTAGAGGAGGCCTAGTGTCCATTGAATTAACACCTTGCCTTAAGTTATATTTCACTGAGGACAGTTCTGTACCAGTAGACCTGGAAATCTGATCCTAAACAGTAGAGTCTTGTCTTTTCATACTTTCCATGCAAAATTGATTTGTAAAATGAAATTTTTCTATCCAAAGTATTCCTTAAAGAAATTTTTTTTTCCTGGAAAGTCACTTTTACATACATTCTCTCTAAATGGGAGTTTACCCAAAGCTTACTTTTTAATAATTTATTTCATACTACAGTCAGCTCTCTATATCCACAGGCTTCATATCTGTGGATTTGGAGGACCAATTAAGGGATTTGAGCATTTGCAAAATTTGATATTGGGGTGGGGACAGTGCTGGAACCAGTCCTCCTGAATACCAAGGGATGGCTGTATGTGGTTATCAAAATATTTCTGTTTTTTTGCAAATAAGGTTTTAACATTTTTTTTTTTTAAGCCAAGAGATGCTTAAGAATTTTTCAGAGGAGCTTTGTGTTTCTTACTATATAAATCAATGAGATTGAGGTTTTGTCTGTTTTGTTTAACTGCATGATGGGGTGTAACTCATCATGAGTGTTGAGGCAACTCATGCATGAGTGTTGCCTTCCTTCTAATAATGCTTCATGTCACATTATATTTATATTCACTAGTTTCAACAGGCAGTGATTTCCTTCTCCACCAGTCTCTACTCCAAAGTAACAGGTCCACTAGAGAATTTTACACCACCCACCCCAAGGCCCATGTTATTACCCCCATAGAAGGTATAGACTCCACGTGCCCTTCTGAACCTTCCTCCCTCTGGTTTTCCTCCCTCCCTCCTAACACCTTAAACTGCCTATAGAATCTATCTATAACATAAACAATAGAAAAAAATCATTACTTAATTATACCATGCTTTTCATCAAAAGTGTTGTTGACTAACTCAATCAGGTTTATTACTTACTGCATTGGATTTAAATGCTGCTGCTGCTGCTAAGTCACTTCAGTCGTGTCCGACTCTGTGAGACCCCATAGACGGCAGCCTACCAGGCTCCTCTGTCCCTGGGATTCTCCAGGCAAGAACAATGGAGTGTGTTGCCATTTCCTAATCCAATGCATGAAAGTGAAAAGTGAAAGTGAAGTCCCTCAGTTGTGTCCGACTCCTAGCGACCCCATGGACTGCAGCCTACCAGGCTCCTCCGCCCATGGGATTTTCCAGACAAGAGTACTGGAGTGGGTTGCCATTGCCTTCTCTGGATTTAAATGACTTTTGACTAATTTCAGAAATCAGATCCATTCTCAAAGGGTTGTATATTTACTGCCAGTAAAAATATTTGTGGCTTCCCTGATGGCTTAGCTGGTAAAGAGTCTGCCTGCAATGAGGGGAGACCTGGGTTTGATCCCTGGGTTGGAAAGATCCCTTGGAGAAAGAAATGGCAACCCACTCCAGTATTCTTGCTTGGAAAATCCCATGGACGGAGGAGCCTGGAAGGCTACAATCCATGAAATCATAGAGAGTCAGACACAACTGAATGACTTCACTTTTGGGCTTCCCTGGTAGCTCAGATGGTAAAGCATCTGCTTGCAATGCAGGAGACCTGAGTTCAATCCCTGGGTTGGAAAGATTCCCTGGAAAAGGAAATGGCAACTCACTCCAATATTCTTGCCTGGAGAATTCCATGCACAGAGGAGCCTGGTGGGCTATAGTCCATGGGGTGGCAGAGTTGGACATGACTGAGTGACTAACACAAAAAAATATTCCAAATATATGCCACAGGCTTGCCAGGCAGATCCAGAAAAGGATCTAGTGGAAGTGGCCTCAGTTAAAAACTGATGAGCCTTTGAAAGGGTCATACCTCATTTAGAAATATAAGTGCCTGGATCTTTATTATTTTGCAGTCTCTCCCTAACTGGTCTTCTTGCTTCTGTTCTTTACTCTTTGTAATCCACCCTCCTCACAAAAGTAAGTTCCCTTTTAAAAAAATGCAAATCAGATCACATCACTTCTCTGCCTATTACCTTCCAGTGGCTTCCCACTACAGTTAGAACGACTCTACCGTGGCCTTTAAAGGGCACTCTATTCATAATCTGTCATACAAGGGCTCTGTCCTCCTCTCCAAACACTGCCCGCTTGTCCCCTGGACTCTGGTCACACTGATCTTGTTGCTTTTCCTTGAATAAGCCAAGCTTGATTCTACTTAAAGGTCTTTAAACTGGCTGTTCCTTCTGCCTGGAAGGCTCTTCTCCCAGGATCTTTGCATGGCTGCCTTTATCCCAACAGTTAGGTTTCTGCTGTTACTCAGTTTATCCTTCTACATCCAAACAGGCAGCACATCTGTTCCTTGCAATAATAGGGCAGCTCTTCCCCAGATGGGATCAAGGTCTGAAACCCTCTTATCTTATCATTTGTAGATGATGAAAGGTATAAAGCAAAGCAGGACTACACGGGGCAAAAGAGTTCAGGGTTTGCACACAGTCCTGTATATGCACCGTGTATTCTTTTTCTTTACAGGTTATTTTCAGAGCTTTGTCACCACCGAATGATATGGAGAACCCTTACAGTGCCAAGGTGCAGGAGCAGCTGAAGATCACCAACCTCCGTGTGCAGCTGCTAAAACGACAGTCTTGTCCCTGTCAGAGAAACCACCTGAATGCAAAGCCTCAACATTTTACACACTATGCAATCTATGATTTCATTGTTAAGGGCAGCTGCTTCTGTAACGGCCATGCTGACCAGTGCATACCTATTGATGGCTTCAGACCTGTCAAGGCCCCTGGAGCATTCCACGTGGTATGTAAAACAAGTCCTCACTTATGAAAAAAATCGTCTAAATTCTCTTACAGTGAGTCTATGCTTGCATAGTGCTTCTTCTTTCTTCCTCTGATGATTCACTCCTCCAACTCCATGGTCATCCCAAGATATGCCTATTAACTTTTTTTTTTTAATCTGCCATTTTTGAATTATAGTCAAGCATGATAACTAGATTCTTTGGAAAACATTCATGCCAGATTTTAGTACCATGACCTTAAGATATAAAGTGTAAGGTGAGCAGTAGGAGAGGTTAGCATAATCATATTTGTGGCATCATCACATAGAAACCAGCTTTGACAGTAAATGGGTACTATTGTTAAATGGATTTTAGAGTGTAAAAAATAAGAACCTTAGTTTAGTTCCTGGTATCTTCTGCTTGCCAGCCAGTAGAATGAATAGTAATTTTCCTCTCTTAAGAGTGGCCTCTTACCCTAAGGCAGACTTAAATGCTCTTTCCTCTAGGCTCACACTTCTCATAGCACTTTCCTGTGAACTATTACTTGTTTGCATCTCCCAGGAGGACAGGCACTGTGTGATCTTTGTATCCTCAGAATCTAGTGCCTTACCTGAGCCAGAAGAAGGTGTTCAAGCAGGTATTTGGTTGAATGATAGCAACACAGGAATAGGGAGAGGATGTAAATTACTGCCACCATTTGTCCTCACCTCATCTTCTTCCGAAAAAGACACAGAGTGTCTCAGACAGCAAGTACCATGTTGGGATTCATGTGGAGGCATTAATGGAGAATAGGGAAATAGGAGAGCATTCTGATTCTTTAATTTTATATTTTCTTCTGATACTTCTAATCAAACCAAATCAAAAATAAATAAAAGGCTCCAGAATATACTTACTTTGTTACCTAAAGTGTTGACATGCCCTGATATAGGATAGGGCCACCAGGGACCATGAACCAGTTAGCCAGCCTGATAATCTTAGCTGGGCTGAGTTGGCAGGGTGCAGAGTAGCACTGGGGTAACTGAAATGATTAGGACAGCAGCCAGGAAGTAACAAAAGTAGAAATAATGCTATTACTTCGAAGTGAAGCTGGGGCTCCCAAGGGGAAGAAAGTGCAATATTCATTCAACAAACATGTACTAGTTTCTACTCATTAATGGGTTATTGAATCAATATTGTTTCAAATAAATGATGAAATAACTTTTTATACCTAAGTTAATTGGGTTCAGGTATTAGTCCCTGGTGGCTCAGAGGTTAAAGCGTCTGCCTCCAATGTGGGAGACCCGGGTTCGATCCCTGGGTTGGGAAGATCCCCTGGAGAAGGAAATGGCAATCCACTCCAGTATTCTTGCCTGGAGAATCCCATGGACGGAGAAGCCTAGTAGGTTACAGTCCCCGGGGTCACAAAGAATCGGACACGACTGAGCGACTTCACCTCATTAGTCAAATAGAAAGTAACCTAGATATTCTAGAGACATGTCAACCAGACTGAAAACAGGTCTGTATGAGGTAAGATGTTAGTAACTTTCTGCCATTATACTTAGGTGCGTTAGTGAAAGGAGAGCCTGCAATGTATTGAGTGTTTGTGTTGCCACCCCTCAATTTTTCTGTTGAGCTTTAGTGCCAATGTGATGGTATGTGGAGATGGAGCCTTTGGGAAGTGATTAGGTCATGAGAGTGGAGCCCTCATGAATGGGACCAGTGCCCTGAACAGAAGCAGCCAGACAGCTTGCTAGCTCTCCTTCCGTCCTGTGAGGATGCAGCGAGCAGTCTGCAACCTGGAAGAAGGCTTTCACCAGGACCTGACCAGGCTGACACCTGGATCTCAGATTTTCAGCCTTCAAAACTCTGAGAAATAAATCTCTGTCCTTTATAATCCACCCAGTCTATAGTACTTTCTTCTAGCAGCCCAAACAGACTACGACACTGGACTCTTGTTTCTTCAACTGTCTCTTGTAACCTGAGTCTTACAGGATAATTTAAGGGTAGAGTCCTGAGGTTGGATACAAGCTTAGAGGCCCCCAAAACATGAGTGGCACAGAATAGGCCACATTTGATTTGTCTCATGACCTATGAGACAACCTGAATGACTCTGATTAACCAAACTAAATTACTAGAGTTCTCAAGAGCCTTATAAAGCATTCATGGGTATGCATTTAAAAGCGATAGCTTCTCTCTCTCTCTTTTTTGTAAATCTTCTGAATATAAACTTTCAAGTT
Source organism: Neotragus pygmaeus (assembly GCA_006410875.1). NCBI lineage: Eukaryota > Metazoa > Chordata > Mammalia > Artiodactyla > Bovidae > Neotragus > Neotragus pygmaeus. The sequence continues at coordinate 19,526 of SJYV01013236.1, read as the reverse complement.
GGCAGATTATCTCTGCCAATCCTATGCCAATTCTAGCAACACTTTCTAAGGCTGAAGAGAAAATCCCGGAAGTTTTTATTATATATTCTGGGCATTTGCAAATACGCTGTCTAGAGTGAGAGCCACTGAGAGCCACTGAGAGGGATGTCTTGCATATGCTTCTCACTCAATAGCAGCAATCCCATCACTGTCTCCTGTGCCTGGGACAAGCTGGTCAAGATATGAAGCCTGGTAAACTGCAAACTGAAGACCAATCATATCAGCCCCCCAGACTACCTGACCACTGTGACTGTCTCTCCAGAGGGATCCCTCTGTGCTTCTGAGGGCAAGGACAGCTAGGCCTAGCTGTGGCCCCTCAATAAAAGCAAGCATCCTTATACACTAGCTGGTAGAACATCATCAATTCTCAGTGCTTCAGCCTCAGCCACTGCTGGCCCTGTGCCATTGCAGGCCTCAATATCCAGATTTGAAGTAAGATGTTATTGGTACCAACAGCAAGGCAGAGCCACCCCAGCGCCCCTTTCTGATCTGGTCTGCTGATGGCAGAAGTCTTAAAATACAACCATTCTATATAATCTTCTGCCAGATGATCAAAGGCTTTGCCAGTGGTGATGGTAACAAGGATGTCTGGGTTGTGCAGCACTTAATTAAAGAGGACATTTGTGTTTATCTCTGCTAGTCCTATGCCAAGAACATTACATAGTCCTATGCCCATGTAAGTCCTATGCTCCCACATGTGAGCATGTGGGAGCCTTCACTTATGGTTCTACAAAGATGCTGATGGAGCCAAAAGGGTGGAATTGCACTTGAAGATCTTGACCCATCCTATGTATTCTCAGTGGAGTCCTGATTGCCTTAATCCCTGAGACCAGCCAGATTTGCAAAAAACAATGGTTGCAAGAAATGAAAGGCTTGGCCAACTGTGTCATTAGCACTCAGATTCACCTTGCCTCCAGCCTCAAGAAAGAGGGCTTCTCACACAATGGGTGGCACATCCCTGACCAAACTGGCAAGTTTCATTTCACAGGTCTAATACCCACCTAAGTAGGTGGAGGGGCCAACCAAGGAATTCTCCATCTACATGACAAAGTCAGCCACATCTCTGCAGCAGGGGACACAGGCCACTGGGCTGCCTCTCTCATGACAGCCACCAGGTCACTCAGTGGGTTCCCTGATGAGAGAGAACAGAGAAAACCTTCTTGTCTCCAGCCTCTGAGCTTGTGAGATTCACGAGGAGGGTATAGGAGGGTGGATGGTGGTAAGTGAATCATTTCTTTCAACCACAGTGCTAACACTCAGCAGTGTTTCTCAAAAAAGAACATATTGTGAAATGGGGCAGAAACGTTGATGGCTTTGTGGCTCTAAACTAAATTCTTCCCCATCCTTATATTTACAGCTTTTCTCTAAGAATTTACATGTGTAAGAAAGTCAGAGCCCCCCAAAACCTGCCCATCACTCCACTGTAATATTGTGGAAGCTTTAAAGGAAGGACTCTATGGTGTTGGGGGTTCCTTTGTGGATCTGGCCCAAGAAATAGCCCATATTAGAGGCTTTGTGAGAAGCCCTAGTTCTGACATTAATGGTCAGCCTGTTCGTCCTCCCACAGCTGAGGGGTTTTATCAATAGATCATATTATAGAAATCATGTTCTATGAAAAACAGCGAGTCTGCTGCCACTGCAGCAAGAAACTTTTCCCTAAGGAAACGAGGTCAGTGTCTACCTTACACAGTTACTGTGAGGCTTAAAAACAGGGCAGCCAGTGCATGGCATTCGGTAGCCACTATTTACATCACTATTGTTATCTTGTATTGTCTTTTCTACCACTTCTCTCACAGACACTTCTTTCTCAATAACAACAAGAATAAATCATAGAGTAGATGCTTTTTGACATGTTTATAAGGCTAGCTAGGGGTGTTATGTCACGGAAAACGGTACTTTGATTCCAGCCTCCTGGGATCCCAGAAATGATGTGGCAGGGAGATCTTAAGCTGTTTCTCTGTGCAGCTGGGGAGGACTGATTTAGTTCCCTTTTCCCCAGCAGTTGGCAATTTTACAGCTGTGGAATGATGGATGGCAATAAGAAGGAACATGGAATGTTTCATTGTTTTACTAAAATACCATTCACTGGATAACACAGAGATCTTAGAACACCGTGGAGAATTGTTTAAATGCCTTAAATTACACTAAGGTTAAGGTGGATTTTTCTTTTGTAACCAGAAAAACCTTTATAAGGGTTTTGACTAATGTGTTTTAAATCTGAAGGTAAACATCAAAACTTGTGGAACCGCAGAGTGAGGTTTGAGGAAGATATTACTTAGTTACTAGCTGTGTCAGTCAGATAGCAGAATCATTCATATAATGTCATTACAAACATTGTTCTCCTCTGAATCTGAATACTTTTATTCACATGTTTATATTTGTACTTCTTCTATGTCATGTTTTATAAATTCAGGACAGATTTAAGGCCATAGTTTTATATTCTTTTTAAAAATTCTTTGCTGTACTGTGAATATGTATTAATTTGAAAGCTCTTGGCTCTTCAAGGTATTAAGGAAAAGAACATAGGGTTTAAAAACAATAAGGTTATTAAATGAGAATATTAAATCAAAATTTAAAAATATTTTTATAGCAAACATACACGTATATTTGGAAATGAACACTTGTAAATTAGTGTCAGGTCTGAGTTCTCAGCAGAGAAAAAAATAATCATCATGGATTATAAATACTGCTAATAATAGTTCCTAGTTACTGTGTTCCAGGTTTTGTGCTGTCATGGTGCTATTGAACTTAATCTTCACAACAACTGGGTGAAGTGTCATCATCCCTTTCTTTCTTAGGTGAGGAACTGAGGCTTGGGAATGCTGACTGACTTCCCAAAAGTTAATGGCGAGTAGAGCTCAGGTTAAATTCATCATCCATCCCTTTTTGTTGTTGTTGTACTGTAAAAATGTAATCAGAAGCTTTTAATTAAAAGCTTCTGCACAACAAAGGAAACTATAAGTAAGGTGAAAAGACAGCCTTCTGAATGGGAGAAAACAATAGCAAATGAAGCAACTGACAAACAACTAATCTCAAAAATATACAAGCAACTTATACAGCTCAACTCCAGAAAAATAAATGACCCGATCAAAAAATGGGCCAAAGAACTCAATAGACATTTCTCCAAAGAAGACATACGGATGGCTAACAAACACATGAAAAGATGCTCAACATCACTCATCATCAGAGAAATGCAAATCAAAACCACAATGAGGTACCATTTCACACCAGTCAGAATGGCTGCGATCCAAAAGTCTGCAAGCAATAAATGCTGGAGGGGGTGTGGAGAAAGGGGAACCCTCTTACACTGTTGGTGGGAATGTAAACTAGTACAGCCACTGTGGAAAACAGTGTGGAGATTCCTTAAAAAATTGCAAATAGAACTGCCTTATGACCCAGCAATCCCACTGCTGGGCATACACACCAAGGAAACCAGAATTGAAAGAGACACATGTACCCCAATGTTCATCGCAGCACTGTTTATAATAGCCAGGACATGGAAACAACCTAGATGTCCATCAACAGATGAATGGATAAGCAAGCTGTGGCATATATACACAATGGAGTATTACTCTGCCATTAAAAAGAATAAATTTGAATCAGTTCTAATGAGATGGATGAAACTGGAGCCTATTATACAGAGTGAAGTAAGCCAGAAAGAAAAACACCAATACAGCATACTGACACATATATATGGAATTTAGAAAGATAGTAATGATGACCCTGTATGTGAGACAACAAAAGGACACAGACATAGACAATGGACTTTTGGCCTCAGAGGGAGTAGGAGAGGGCGGGATGATCTGGGAGAATGGCATTGAAGCATATATACTATTATGTAAGAAACGAATCACCAGTCTATGTTTGATACAGGATGCAGGATGCTTGGGGCTGGTGTACGGGGATGATCCAGAGAGACGTTGTGGGGTGGGAGGTGGGAGGGGGATTCGGGATTGGGAGCTTGTGTACACCTGTGGTGGATTCATGTCGATGTATGGCAAACCCAATAGAGTATTGTAAAGTTAAATTTAAAAATAAATAAATTAATTAATTAAAAAAAATAAAAATGTAATCAATACAGGGTTGATAATATGTCAAGAACAGAGTGAAAAAGGGCAAAGAAGACATGAGGGCAAGAGACATGGAGGTAGTCTCAGGTAATAATCATCATGGATCATGGAGTCTAAACCGAGCGAAGGGAACTCCCTGGTGGTCCAGTGGTTAGGACTCTGTGCTTTTACTGCAGAAGATGTAGGTCAGTGTGGCATGGCCAAAAAATAAAGAATAAATAAACTGAACAATGACACAAGAGAGCAAAGACTATTTCCACCACCAAAAGCTCTTCACTTTTACATTTTATAAAGCCTGTTCCCATGCTTTTTTTCCAGTTGATCCTTACTACAATCCTGGAAGATGAGCATTTTCAATACTGTGTCACAGATAAGGGAAACTGAGGTACAGAGAGATTAATTTTCCTGCTTATAGTCACAGGGATAGTAATTTCTACATTCAGAGTTCTTATTACTGTACCCCACCTCTACCCTCAATATGCTAACAAGGAAAAAGCTTTCATTAAAGAAACTATTTTCATAGGAATAGGTAATCTATCCAAGTCATCTGCATTTTAATGCTGGATCTAAAATTATCATTGGTTCTCTCTTCTCTTCTATTCATTAGTGAAATGGTCCAAAGGGTAGAAAGAGTAAAACTAAATCTAGAAAATCTACAAAGAAAATAATTTAGAAGTACCTGTCTTTTGGAGTGTGCGAATCATCTTTGATTTTACTAGAAAGAGGGATTTCTGGACCTACCATTCTTTACTTCCATCTCCAGTCCTAGATCATTTTTACAGCTAACGAAAGGCAGTAGCAACCTCATGGATTTGATGTGTCACATGGAGGAATGGGTAATCCTATCACCAATGGGGACACA
>SJYV01013236.1:0-14278 GCA_006410875.1 Neotragus pygmaeus | reverse complement strand
TAAAAATGTAATCAATACAGGGTTGATAATATGTCAAGAACAGAGTGAAAAAGGGCAAAGAAGACATGAGGGCAAGAGACATGGAGGTAGTCTCAGGTAATAATCATCATGGATCATGGAGTCTAAACCGAGCGAAGGGAACTCCCTGGTGGTCCAGTGGTTAGGACTCTGTGCTTTTACTGCAGAAGATGCAGGTCAGTGTGGCATGGCCAAAAAATAAAGAATAAATAAACTGAACAATGACACAAGAGAGCAAAGACTATTTCCACCACCAAAAGCTCTTCACTTTTACATTTTATAAAGCCTGTTCCCATGCTTTTTTTCCAGTTGATCCTTACTACAATCGTGGAAGATGAGCATTTTCAATACTGTGTCACAGATAAGGGAAACTGAGGTACAGAGAGATTAATTTTCCTGCTTATAGTCACAGGGATAGTAATTTCTACATTCAGAGTTCTTATTACTGTACCCCACCTCTACCCTCAATATGCTAACAAGGAAAAAGCTTTCATTAAAGAAACTATTTTCATAGGAATAGGTAATCTATCCAAGTCATCTGCATTTTAATGCTGGATCTAAAATTATCATTGGTTCTCTCTTCTCTTCTATTCATTAGTGAAATGGTCCAAAGGGTAGAAAGAGTAAAACCAAATCTAGAAAATCTACAAAGAAAATAATTTAGAAGTACCTGTCTTTTGGAGTGTGCGAATCATCTTTGATTTTACTAGAAAGAGGGATTTCTGGACCTACCATTCTTTACTTCCATCTCCAGTCCTAGATCATTTTTACAGCTAACGAAAGGCAGTAGCAACCTCATGGATTTGATGTGTCACATGGAGGAATGGGTAATCCTATCACCAATGGGGACACAATGTTGTTCCTAATATTAACAAAATAGAAACTGCCAACTTGACACTGTTAGTGTGAGACTATTCCCAACTCATTTCAAAATCTTAGTGTTCTTACTTCAGTGTTCCTATGTTAGTATGGTATAGCTTTGCCAGTAGTCGCTTGGCAATGAGTAACTACAGATATAATAATAGAGGGTGTACAGAATGTTCTTTATATACTTCATTACTACCTTGTGTTTCCTAGTAGCAGGACAAGTCAGGAAAATATGTTCATGGTTGGAAATTGTTGGTGTTTTGACCATAAGACTGCAAACGAATCTAGCCTTATTTTCCCTCTAACCAGTAAGACATACTCTCTTTTAATGGCAAACGTTGCCTAAGATTACTCTTTTTATTTGATGATTAGGAAACCAGAAGACTTAAGAACTAGAGGTGTTACAAAATAGTTTTTGCACTCAGGAAAGCAATTCCCTGTGAAGTTCCTTTCAAAGGTTCCCCAGAACATTTAAGTATTTGTTTATGGGCTTTGGACTGCTTAACAGAGAGGTTAAAGGATAAAAATACTGGAAAGCTAAGATGTTAGTTTGAGAGCTGACATCTCTGAAAATAAAATACAAGCCAATAGGAAAATAAGGTTGATTCTCCAAATACTATATTTTGTACATTCAACTTTTCATGAATATGCTTTGAAGAAAGTGAATCACATGTATATTTAGGTCATACTTTGAGTATTGTAAAGGTACAAAAATGAGTTTAACATATCACTTTGCAAATTTTCTTAAGACTAATTCCTTTTCAGTGCCGTAGCATTTGGAAGGTCCATCTCATAGATAGTTGGAAGCCTAGATTAGATCTGTGTGTCTGGAAAGCCTAATCTCCCTGTTCAATTTTTAATATAATGGAGTGAGTGGAGGGCGAAGCTACATGGAAAGAAGCTGAAGTTACAGATATCTGACTTCTGGTTCACAGCCCCAGGTCTCATATCTCTGTGGTATTTCACTTGTGTCTTGCCAATTTTGTAAGAGCTGGAAATGTACTTTAATTTGTCTTAAAACAATTACATTCAGTAGAAGATAAGTTGTAATTTAAGTCCTGTTCCCCCTTATGAGGTGAATTTTAGTGACCAAACACACAAGGGTAAAATATACATGCATACACACCTGTGTATACACATGCATACACACACATGCATACTATAACTGGAACTACAGTCGTATTATATCTTAGCTATATAAATATTTAATAGAATAAAATAGTACATGTGTGGGGTTATAGAAACAGTATAGTGTTAGTTAATTCTTAATAAGATGAAATTTTGGTATCTTTTAAACTTTTTGCTCTAGCTCTCTAAATAGAAAAAGCAGAGAAAATTATGGCTTCAAAAACTACAATATAAAAACTACAATATATGTGGAAATGGAAAAATCATTATTTTTCCACTAGTAAATATTTTATATATACAATTATTAAATTTGTAAAAGTAAACACTGACCAAGTGTCCTTGGCCTTCTATTTTTGCATCTCTAAGGGCATAAGTACCAGGCATGTAACTTAGCTGGCTCAGTCAGCTCTCAGAATTCCTGAAGGGCATTGGTTTCATTGTTTCCCAGATAAGGCCTGAGTAGGCATTAAGATTAAAGAAAACATGGGATCCTAGTATTTCCATTATCCTGAATAAGGGCTAAAGATCTAATTGTAGTATATTTAGCCTCTAATTCTCATTTGCCAGTTCTCATAGGTAATAAAAAGGACATTTCACTCTGTGGGGTTCTGTTTTGGTACTTAACTTCACTAACATGTGAAGCAAAGATTTACAACCTATTTTTTCAAGCAAATAGGTTATTAGTGGCCTAGACACAAAGCCCCAATCATTCCTCATACCTCCAAGAGTTCCCTATACCTCTTGCAATTAAAATATTTACCTCACTGTATCATTTGCTTATATATTCAGCTTTTCCTATCTGCTAAGCTCTCTGATTCTTTAATGGCAGATGATGGAATAATCAAAATATCAAACACATAGTGGGTTCAAAATATCACCATTAATATATGAATGAATTAATCAATAGCATTTAAAAAATAAGGGATTCATTTCAGATAATGTTAAAAATTATCTATAATAATGACTGCTCTTGATTGATTATGTCACACATCTACACACATTTTCTCTTTTAATTCTCAAATACATGGAGCCAGTACTATTTATAGGTAGGACACTGTGGCTTGTTAGTAAGGAATTTATTCAAGGTTACTGAGAGCAGGGATTGGAAACCCCATGTATCTAATTCCAAAGTTTATTCTCTTTATGTCACATTTATCCACATAATGCTAAGAAAAGAATCCAATTTAAAAATGGGCAAAGGTTTAAACAGACATTTTTCCAAAGAAGATATGAAAATGCCTAATAAGCCCATGAAAAGATGTTTGAAATTCTTAGTCATTAGGAAAATGCAAATCAAAACTACAATGAAATACTTCTTCACATCTATTAGAATGACTATAATGAAAAAGACATAATAACAAGTTTTGATGAGGATGAAGAGAAATTGGAACTCTCACACACTGCTGGTAGGAATGAAAAATGGTGCTGCTGCTGTCTGGCAGGTCCTCAAATAGTTTAACATAGAATTATTTTATGACCCAGCAGTTCTACTCTTTAGTATCTGCCCAAGTTAATGGAAAACAAATGTCTACACAAAACCTGGTACCTGAATATTCATAGTCGCATTATTCTTGCCAAAATGTGGAAACAACCCAGTGTTTATCACCTGATGAATGAATAAACAAAATGTGGTATATCCATACAACAGAATAATATCCAACTATAGAAAGGAATGCAGTACTGATACATGCTACAACAAGAATGAACCTTGAAAACATTATGTTGAGTGAGAGAAGCCAGACACAAAAGGCCCCGTACTGTATTATTCCTTTTATATGAAATGTCCAGGAAAGACAAATCCATAAAGACAAAGTAGGTTAGTGGTTGCTAGGAGTTGGAGCTTAGGAAGGAATAGGCAGTAACTGCTTAATGGACACAGATTTTCTTTTTGGAGTAATGGAAATGCCTTGGAATGAGATAATGGCAATGATTGCATAATTTTTTTTTTTGCATATACTAAAAACTACTGGATTGTATACTTTAAAATAGTTAAAATGATACATTTTATGTTATGTGAATATAATCGCAGTAAGAAAAAATCAAAAGCTAAAAAACAAACCAACCTATGGCTGGTTACAAAGGAACTTTATAAAATGAATATTTCTTTTCAAGTCCCAGTCATTAGCTGGGACTGTTTTAAGAAGCAGTAGCTTTGGATGGATGGGTATTGAAGAAAACCAGTTCTTTCAATAGCTGCAGTTGTTGTTTCTGGATGTGTAGAAATGATCACAGATTTGGTAATGACATTCTGATAGAGTTATCAAATAAGCATAAGTTTTAATATATCAGTATTTCCACCTTGTTCATTCACATGAACATATTCAGTAATGAAGACTGTTTTACATGGTTCACCTAGAAACAAGCAATTTTCCAATGTGAAAAGAAGCATCTGAATGAATTAATTTAACAAAAAAAGACTATGGAAGAAAACATGCCCTAGCAATTGGCTTCTTGTATGACAATCAGGGGCTCATTTATCTTAAACAAGTCAACTTTTGTAACACCCTCTGCACTGTATAGAATACTGAGTGACAGTTAAACAGAACTGTCAAGAAAAGAGGAAAAAGTGAGAAATGTGAAGTAGAATGGATTAAAATTGTAAGAGAATGCAAAATAGTCTGTGACAAGGAATTTTCTTTAAAATAACCAGAAGCTATGTGAACACATTGAGTAAGTGAAAAGTACTTAATAATCCCCCACAGCATTTCTAATAGAATTTACCTGGTCTTCTACTAATTATAAAAACCCATCTAAATCCTAAAAGACACTGAACAAAACCCCACAAGACTTTCCTTCATTCTGGTGTCAAATGCTGCTTGACAGATAAGTTGCTTACAAAATGAGTTCTCCTAGTACTTCCCTTCACTTAGTTTCTCAGGATCTTGTCTGATAGCTGTTGTGTTAATAGTTTTAACAGCATAGAAGTTATATATTGTTAACTCCACTTTTGCTCTTTCTTTCTAAAATTATTCAAATTAAGTAGATAAAAATTTGAAATTATCCTTTTTACCCCTCGAGAAAGTTTATCCTAAGAAGTTATTTTAGGTGTTTGTGGGAAGGAAAAAAAAAATCTTCCTGATGACATCACTGTTCTAAGATGGAAGCCTCTAATATTTTTGGATTCTCTTGGGAGTTTTGTTCCCTGTTTTGCCACTCACTTGCCTTGTGAGCCTGGAAAGGCTTAAATATAAAAAGATAAGTGCAAAGTGAACTTATGAAAACAAGACTTAACTGAGATCAAATGAAGAACAGAGATGAAGTGGATCACATGGCTATGTAGCAACTGTTCCAGTAACTCAGCACAGTAACCAGGTAGCAATCTGGCTCGAAACAGATTTCAAATGTCGAATCTGTATACTGGGATAGTTTCATATACAGTCTTTTAGTAAAGTCAAAGTCTGCCTTTAAACAAGGACTGCAGCAAGAATCTAAAGGTATTTGTCAATCTTCTCCTGCTCTGCACCTTGAAGAAACTGTATAACTGTAGAAAAGGAGCTAACTTGACATTTTGAGGTAATTCCATAGAGACACCAAAATAAATGTCTTAAAATCAGAGTTCCTTGCTTTATTTCCATGGTATACATGCAAATCTGAAACCAGACTATGCATGTGACCTAAGTATCCATTTGTAGGATTTATCCAAATAAGTAAGTCTGTTGGACAGACATCATTTTTAAAAGCCCGTAGTCAGAAATAATATGTAAAGCTCACTGAAAACAAAAAAGCAAATAAGAGATAGTTCTATATGATGAAGTAAGGATAGGAAAAAAATCACCTAAATTGGTAATAGTTTGATTTTATCTAAATGTATTCTTCATAAGCCTCCTAGGCATCACAGTTTTTAGTTTGATGCTATTTGCACTTTTATGGCTGAAATATTTATTACAGCCCCCACAGGAGAGATGAAGTGCCTGATGAAATGGAAAAAAACAAAGCTAGTAGAATTAATCTTGTAAAGATATGATACATTTGAAACCCATTTAACTACATATAGCATGTTGAAATTCCACTTTTAGAAGTATATTCTTAAGTAGTCTATATGGAAGAACTTTAGGTAACATGTGGAGGATAAGAAATGGCAATATTAAAGGATATTCTTTTAAAGAGTAAAGTCAAAATTCACACAGATATAAAATAAATACATGTCAACAATTTTACTTAATTAATAAGGGGACAGTAAGACCTTACTACTGCTTCAAAGAAAAATTTAAATAAACCACACATACATTGGCAAATAAATATTTTTACAAAGAGGTGCAAAACAGGTCAATATGATAATTGTTCAACTGCACTGTCAGACACAACTGACTTGCATTTCTGTGGAGAATAACTATTTGCATTGTCGTTAATTTTCTACAGCTTATGGAGTTATGAAATAGTTCAGTGATAATAAAATGGGGATATGGACAGAAGACCTAAGTAGACATTTTTCCAAAGAAAATATACAGATGGCCAACAGGCACATGAAAAGATGCTCAGCATCAGTAATTATTAGAGAATGCAAATCAAACTGCAATGAGGTATTATTTCACAGCAGTTAGAATGGGCATCATTAAAATGTCGACAATAAATACTGGAGAGGATGTGGAGAAAAGGGAACCCTCCTACACTGTTGGTGGGAATGTAAATTGGTGTAGCTACTATAGAAAACAGTATGGAGGTTCATTAAAAAATTAAAAATATACTTACCATATGAACCAGTCAGTAATCCTACTTCTGGGTGTATATCCAAAAAAGATGAAAACTCTAATTCAAAAAGATACATGCACCCCAGTGTTCATAGCTGCAGTATTTACAACAGTCAAGAGATGGAAGCAACCTAGATGTCCATCAACAGATGAATGGATAAAGAAGATGTGGTGTGTATATGTGTGTGTGTATGCAATGGAATATTAGTCATAAAAAAGAGTAAAATGATGCCATTTGCAGCAACATGGATGGACCTAGAGACTGTCATACTAAGTGAAGTAAGTCAGAAAAAGACAAATGCAATATAATATTGCTTATATGTGGAATATAAAAAAAGATACAAATGAACTTATTTACAAAACAGAAACAGATTCACAGACATATGAGTTATGGTTACCAAAGGAAAAGTAGGGGAGGGATAGATTAGGAGTTTTGGGCTAACATGCAAATTCTATATTTAAAACAGATAAACAACAAGAACCTCCTGTATAGCACAGGGAACTATGCCNTTTACAAAACAGAAACAGATTCACAGACATATGAGTTATGGTTACCAAAGGAAAAGTAGGGGAGGGATAGATTAGGAGTTTTGGGCTAACATGCAAATTCTATATTTAAAACAGATAAACAACAAGAACCTCCTGTATAGCACAGGGAACTATGCCTAATATCTTGTAATAATCTATAATGGAAAATAATTTGAAAAAGAATATATATATATTTATATATAATTGCATCATTTTGGTGTACACCTGAAATGAATACAACATTGTAAAGCAACTGTACTTCAATTAAAAAGAAAAAAAAAGCAGATATAATCTAGAAAGGTATGTTAGCCAGAACACTTAGTCTCTCTTTATGGGGGGCAGGTGCATTTCAAAGTTTATCACAATTTTATCCAATAGAAAGAATATTATTTGTTAATTAGAGAAAAATGCAAAGAAAAGTATTCTAATAATGTGATTTTCCAAAAGATCCTGCATTGGTCCTGCCTATGGTTATAAATAAAAGTAGTCCCTATCCCTGGACTCACAAAGAGAGATTTTCTTTATTCTGGGAAATCATCACTCTGAAAGCTAAGAGGAAAATTGTACTTAAAATTTACTGAAGAACCCAAAATTTAAACTAAAGTGCTCACTTACAAAAAACACAGTTGAGCTAATATTACATTTTTATTTATTTTATTTTATTTTTAATATTACATTTTTAAAACGATGGGGATATTTTAAAATCTTTCACTTGGCTTTTAAAATAGGTGACTTTCTTAACATTTTTTAACTCAAAAGTATTTTGAAATTGATTTGGAAGGTCCAAAAAGCTTTTCTCTGTCCTGAAGAAGTTTCTGCCTTCTTTTCTGCAGATACTGGGTTTGGAAGGTTTGATTTTGTATGTTTTGCTTTGTTTTGACCAATCATCTAATTTCTCAGCAAGGGCCATGTGGTATGTTGAAAGATAAACCACAAAACTTGCTTTTAATTAGTTCTCAGTTCTAGCTGTCATACTACAAACCAAAGGTCTACTGAAATACATCTTTAAGAAATCTTAAAATTAATGTCCACAATTGGGAATACATAAATCTAGTAGCATTTGGAAATTCTGTGTATGTGGATTCATGCTTCTGAATAGTACCTCAGCTACTGCTTTCTTCTAATAAATAGCATGCACAATGGTACAGAAAAACTGCCATTTAGATATACAAATATCAAAGCTTTGGGGGATACAAAATTTTGTACATTAAAAAAAAAATGGAAATAAGCCAACAACCTGAATCTTAACTTTGACCTGAATCCTTTAGGTTATGTACAGTGTTTGACTTACCATTCTTTTTTTTTTTTTTTTGACTTACCATTCTTTATAAATTAAAACTAACTGTAAAAGCCATCACACTACACAGTATTACTATTTATCCTTACCAAATCGTATCTATTAGGGAGAACAGATAACAAAAGGGAGGCAATTCACAAAGAGCAAATCTTTAATTAGAATTTATTTACATACTTTCCTGTTATCTCCATTTGCAAATTTATTCAGGGGGGTTTCTAAGTTAAGGCAGTAAAGAATCCACCTGCAATGCAGGAGACCCCAGGTTCGATTCCTGGGTCAGGAAGATCCCCTAGAGAAGGATAGGCTACCCACTCCCATATTCTTGGGCTTCCCTTGTAGCTCAGCTAGTAAAGAATCCGCCTGCAATGTGGGAGACCTGGGTTCAATCCCTGGGTTGGGAAGATCTCCTGGAGAAGGGAAAGGCTACCCACTCCAGAATTCTGGCCTGGAGAATTCCATGGACTATAGCTCATGGAGTCACAAAGAGTTGGACAGGACTGAGTGACATTCACTTCTAAGTTAAGACTTGTTAACACCTGCAGTGGCCCACAAATGCCCCTAGGAGGCATCAGAATTTCCAAGGTACAGACACATTTTACATTGCACCAATAAGAATCTAAAAATATTCTCTACTCCTACATGCCCTGAACTTATTGATGCCAGGTGTGAGAAATGGGGCCAATTTTCCTATATTCACCCATTGCCAAAACTGCTAAGCTTCTCACAGAGGAAGAGGACAAATAATCCATTCAAGAACAGAATACCCTTGAAATGACTCACTTTGAGTCCATACCAACTTTTGTCCTGAGGAGCTCTTCAAGGACAGACAAATTGGTTTGAAACATCAATATTATTTAAGTAACACACTGAAGATATTTGGCCAAAGTAGATCTCTCAAAAATCCTACTCCCCAGGGTCATTTAAGAGTTAAGATGGTGACTCTGGAGTCAGACTGCTATAGAATTCCTGGGTAAATTACTTAAATTCTTTCAGCTTCAGTTTTCTAATTTGTAAAATGACAGCAATAATTATACCTTATAGGGTTCTTATGGGGCTTCCCTGGAGGCACAGTTGGTAAAGAATCCACCTGCAATGCAGGAGGCTGCCTGTAATACAGGAGACCTGGGTTCAATCCCTGGGTTGCGAAGATCCCCTGGAGAGGGAAATGGCAACCCACTCCAGTATTCTTGCTTGGGAAATCCCATAGACAGAGGATCCTGGTGGGCTATAGTCCATGGGGTCGCAAGAGTTGGACATGGCTTAGCAACTAAAATACTATGGGTTCTTATGTAAATCCAATGAATTAATATTATACAGTGCCTGGAACAGCACCTGGTACATAGTAAGTGCTAATCAATATTAACTACTACTATTATTTTTATTATTTATCATCATCATCTTCATCTTTATTGTTCTCATTTCCCTCCCTGACTAACTTTATGCCTTGGGCTTACAGTAACTCTCTACATAGCATCATATTTACCAGTGTGACTTGTCCAAAAGTGCTCTGGACAAAGCTGAATATCTTTCAACCCTATTCTGCCCCAAATCTTGCTTGGTGACAAACAAAAGTATCCCATTCCCACTTCAAATGAATAATTAGCACCCTCTCTTCTTGGGATGTTTTGAAAATGGAACTAAACTCAATAACTAAGGTTTTCCATGTTCCATTGAATATATATTGGCTGAATGAAAAAAATTAACTCATATCAATTGAAAACCTATTATATGCCAGTTAATGGGGATTCAAAGAAATTTAAGCCATTGTTTCTTCCCTGCAAGAGCTTACAGTCTATCAGAGAGATGTATATAAACACACGATTACCAAACAGTGTACTTAAATGCAGTTTTGTTGTGAAATTTGCATTGGCTCCATGCATTTTTTCCAGGTTTGTCAGCCAGAGCAAGGTTCTTGGCTCCTTAGTGAAGTAGGCACGGTTTATCTTTGGCTCCTTCCCTCTCTTTAGACATTCCCTTTCCCTCGACCAGAAAGCTACTTCCTTCTTTAGGCAACTCTGAGTACAGTTCAGGCTCCCTTGGTGGTGCAGAGGTTAAAGAGTACAGTTCTAGAATTGAGAACAGATGGTTATAATCCCTGCTGATATGTTTGCTGCTAATAATTTATGGATTTATGCTTTCTGAGCTCAAGTCCCTTTTTGTAGGGAGCTCTTGAACCTAAAATGATATTCAGGGCCTAAAAGAATGAGTCCAGATAGGAAGAATTTCAGGCAACAGGCTGACTGGGAAGAGAGATGTCTCCTGTGGCTGATTTTCATTCTTTAATCATAATTGTTTCTGCTCTATACCTATCTATTTTATTGCTCATGCTTTCTTACAAGACCTGTTTTCTCTAGTGTTCAAGTATAGACCAAAGATTAGATTGTAGAGCTTTTCAACTGCTTACAATCCTGCAATATATATATTATTGGGCAAGGATTTGAAATATTCAGTCTTCAACTTATTTTACTCCATTCTAACACTATGTTTCAAGCCTCCTTTTACCAAGCTCAATTATTGTGCTACATATTCACCACAGAACTCCCACTTCTGTTAAATTGAAATATGCATACCTTTAATGGGGATAGAGAAAGATTTTATTTGTTAATGAAAAGACATGTTTTCCTCACAATGCTTTCTATGCAGAAGTTTGTGCTGTAGCATTGTTGTGCCTGTTTTTGTCCTGCTTAAGAGGAGCAGGTTCTAACAGGCTAGCCCATTATTAGAATTTATCTCTTTTCATACATAAGAAGTTCATTCATTTGGAAGCTAATTCTTTTCTCTAAAAGGGACATACTATCTCTTTAGAAATTAAATCAGTTTTTTTGCCTTTCCATCTTTTCTAAAGTTGCTGCAAAGCATTGTTCCACATTTGTAAATCATTTATCAGAGCTAAATGAAGGTCTGTGAATTGCCATAGCTGCCTTTAAGTGGGCAGTTTTCTTAGGATCATAGAATAGGCACTGTTTGTATTCTCTTTTCACAAACATTTTTTAAGATTCCAATGATGGTATGAAAGGATATTCATTTTCCATTGAAATTCAAAGTTGAATGGTAAAGAAAGAAAATAAAATCATATATATGTAAACAATAATGGCACAGGAGCTCAAGGAAAGTACCCAATTGGTGAAATTAAAGGATTTCTGAATACTTGGCTGTAAAATCTTTTTTTTCCACTAACTTTCGTTATAAATTTTAGTAGGACTTGAGCAATAGTTGGTTCTTTCTTTCTTGGAGAGCAGCTGGGAAGCAAATTTTACCAGATATTCATAAAAGAATTCAGTTAAGTTGAGTCTTCCAAAGCTTTAACCATATTTATTATCTGCTTTGGTATTTCCATTATGGTGAATATCTGTGGATGATGAAATATACCTTTATTTGGAAGGCAGGTGCTAGAATGACAGTCTGTGATTACTTTTCTCATAAGCAATGGGGAAAATGAAGTACAGAAGGAGGAAAACAGTAGGAGAAAAATCAGAAAGAATGAAACTTATTTTAGTTTTGGTATAGTCATTATCAACATATGCAAATCCATCTTCAGACTATTAACATTTATTTTTCATTTCTGCCACATCAGGTAGTGGCTGCTAAAAAGGAGAGATATTCTCCTAACTCTCCCTTATTTGACTTTCGCATCATTTGGAAACACTCTTGGTGAAATGGTAATAGGACCCTGCCATATGACATTTAAGGCTTATTTGGTAGCTCAGAAAGGATTATGGGTAGTTGCCTCCAACCAGGCAGTATTCACAATACACAGAGGCAGGCCTTAGAATCATAGAATCTTAAGACTCAGTTCAGTTCAGTCGCTCAGTTGTGTCTGACTCTTTGCAACCCCATGAATCGCAGCACGCCAGGCCTCCCTGTCCATCACCAACTCCCGGAGTTCACCCAAACCCATGTCCATCGAGTTGGTGATGCCATCCAGCCATCTCATCCACTGTCAACCCTTTTTCCTCCTGCCCCCAACCCCTCCCAGCATCAGAGTCTTTTCCAGTGAGTCAACTCTTTGCATGAGGTGGCCAAAGTACTGGAGTTTCAGCTTTAGCATCATTCCTTCCAAAGAACACCCAGGACTGACCACCTTAAGACTAGAAGGACCTTAAAAGTTGTCAAAGCCAATCTTCCATTTAATGTTTAAATATCCTACACTATCTTGATAAGCGATTGTCCAACCCTTATGCTTAACATTGCCGATGGCCAGATTCTCACAACCTCCTGCCATGGACAATTTCCTCAAGTCTACGTTTGCTGACTACTAGAGGGCCTTCTGCCCCCAAAGAACAATTAAAAATGAGCTTTTCTAAGCAAGATTGGATATCTTGCAATGACAAATTTGAAAGATAATAATTTTCTCATTTTGTTTCCACATAGATTCTTATAGCCTTACATATGAAGAAGCAGTATTTTCTCTTCTGTGTCTATTTACCTCTAATATATCATATTTGTCACCAAAGTATACAGGTATTCATTAGCAAGCTGTTCTAGTAATCCCTTAAATTTCTTATTCAAAGTTTGTATGATTCCCTCCCTGTATGGGATATAGTAAGAAGCTTTTGACATCAACAGAGAAATGTACTCTCAGTATAATGGAGGGGTTTATGAAATTCATAGACTATCCAAAATGCCAAGGTATAACTCTTGTATAATTAGGGTTTGTAGATTTGTTATTAAAGTTGAATTCTCATTTCCCAGTTACACAGCCAGATACCACTCTTCTTCAACTAAGCCTTAAATACATAATCCCATTTTCCTGCTCTTTATCTAGTTTATGTTTGTGTACCAAACAAGAGCTTTGTTTAACTTGTTACTAAAGTTTCCTTTTTCTGTTTTTTTTCCCCAGTGAAGACCTAGTTTCACTTGCACATTTTTCACAAGCATCAAATAGTGGGTGATCTTTCAAGCTTGAACAGTAACAGTTGTATCGCTGAGAAAGGATTTCTTGTTTCAAATGGTCTAGGTAATGATTTACAACTATTTTTAGTAATTCTCAAAATGACAGTTCCTTGACTTTTTCTGTGTGCAGAAATATTTGCTGGGCTGGCATCTTTCAGACCCCGGGAGGTTCATCCCAATCCTTGCATGTGGGTGCAAGGAAGTGCTCTGAGATCCTTACTCCAGAGGGAACTGACCGGTCCACATCATCTTGTGATGCACGTGAATGTTTGATGAGGTTCCCTAAGTGTCTTTGGTCTCCTGAGTCCTGGAATTTGTGGGCCAGGACTAATCAGAGTTGGGTGAAATTACATATAGGCTTTGGGCATTCCAAGACCAAACTTGATAAACAGACTTGTGATGATAGTTTAGTTCCTCTAAAGAAAAGTAGCAATAATTTGTAGGAGAATCTGCTTGCAATGCTTGAGGTATATGTATATATATGCTATATATATATATATATATATATATACACACACACACCTATATATAACTGATTCATTTTGCTGTATACCTGAAACACAATGTTGTAAATCAACTATACTCCAGTAAAAATTTTTTAGTTAAAAAAAATATAACACAAATGAACTTATGTATGAAACAGAAACAGACTCACAGACAGAGAGAACAGACTTGGGATGCCAAGTGGGTGTGGGGGAGGGAAGGAGTGACAGTTTGGGGCTAGCAGGTACAAGCTATTATATACAGGGTGGATAAACAGGAAGCTACTTTATAGCACTGGGCACTATATTCATGGTCCTGTGATAAATCATAATGGAAAAGAATATGAAAAAGAAGGTATATATATATATATATATAT
>SJYV01013234.1:0-15051 GCA_006410875.1 Neotragus pygmaeus | reverse complement strand
TACTGCCACCACATTTGTGTAACTTTTACTCTTGATCTTATCTATCTTCCTGAAGCCCTGCAAGACAGGCACACCACTTAAGGAGAAAGGGACCTTTTATCTTTTTTTTTTTTTTTTTTTTTTTGCTTGAACCCAGGACATTGTCAAATGTAAGAAGCATCCCAGCTTCAGAGGTGTGATAATAAAGAAAATGCGCCTCTGGAAATTGATGAGCTTCTCTCTCTTAAGAGGACTTTCTCAGAACACTAGTTCTGAGAAGTTGTAATAGATAATTACAAGAGAAGCAGCTGATTAATCAAACAGTTCTAAGAAACACCAGCTTTAAAAATTAAATAAATAGTCTTTTTTGTCCTTACTGCAATATTTTTTGTAAACTACCTAAGTGCTAAGAGGCTGGAAGAAACAAAAATAATATTTGTGATTCTCAATATGCGTGACCCAATGCAATGTATTCTACTCTATTTCATTTGATTTAACATCATTTTTGCTGTGAAGTAGATCAGAGGACTAGTGTTTCATGGAACTCACTTTGGGAATAATCATCATATAGACTAGATAGTTGTAAATTTAGAGAGTACATGTAGCCCAGAAGGACCCTAAAAAACCATCTGGAAACAGACCACCACCCATGTCCTCCACCTGCCTTTTGTCTTTAGAAGTGAAGCCCACAGACTGTAGCCCGCCAGGTTCCTCTGTCCATGGGATTCTCTGGGCAAGAATACTGGAATGGGTTGCCATTTCCTTCTCCATGTCTTTAGAAACTTGAGTTAAAGAATGAGTTTAATTAAAGGAATGAGAAAATGCAAAAAGAAAGGAAAACAGTGAAGCAAGACAAAATAATAATACTTTAGCCATTAAACAAAGTCCAAGGCCTCCTTTAGTTATGCCTCAAGGACTCTAGATAAATATTCAGGTCATGTTTTGAGCTGTTTCAAGCTGTTTTGCAGACACTGAAACCCCCACCAGGTGGGAGAAGTTAACTATATGCTGCCGCAAGGACTTAGATCCCAGACCGCTTCCAACCAGAAGGTTAATGACGTGGACTCCCACTTGCCTCACCACCAACCAGTCAGAAGAACGTCCACAAGCTCACGATGCCCTTTGACCTGTTGCTATAAAACTCACTACCCTCTCCAGGTCAGAAACACAGTCTTGAGGGCACTAGCCCGCTGTGCCCTCTTGCCTGGCAAAGCAATAAAGTTATTCTTTTCTGTCTCACACAAAACTCTCTCTCTGAGTTTCTATTCAGTACCAGTGAGCAAAGGCCATATTTCGGCCACAGCCAAAGAGCAGGTATCTATTATATAAGCACACCTCAGGAATCACCTCAGGAATCTACTTTTTAACAGCTCCCAATTTTTGTTCCCAGAAAAGGGAAAAAGTAAATTTTCACATTTCTCTCTCAAAGATATGTCCTGTGGTGATCAATTCAGCCCCATGATGTCGATTCAATTACATCACAGTGCTACGCATCAGGCTTCGACTAGTAAAGAAAATAAACTAAAAACTCAGAAGCAGACTGATAACACATTCCTTCTGCCACAAGTTCAGCTGAATAAGGAGTGAGGACAGTGTGTATTTCCTCAAGTTTGCTGAAGGGTTTGCGATTCTGTTTGGAGGAGAGAGAGAAAGAAAAGAGACAGCGTGGAGGAAACATAAGGAAATGCTTGATGCTCTTCGAATTTCAAAACGCTTGTTTCAGAGACATCCAATTCTGCCCCTGGTTCTTCACTCACAGAGTGGAGGAGATGCTGGGATGAACTGAGGGAAGTGCGCACTTAAAGTCTACCATGACATCTGCCTGTCATGTTCTTCTGCCACATCATTTACACCTACTATATGCTATGACAAACCTAGACAGCCTATTAAAAAGCAGAGATATCACTTTGCTGACAAAGGGCTGTATAGTCAAAGCTTTGGTTTTTCCAGTAGTGATGTAAGGATGGGAAATTTGGACCATAAGGAAGGCTGAGCGCCGAACAATCAATATTTTCAAAATGTGGTGCTAGAAAAGATTCTTGAGAGTCCCTTGGACAGCAAGGAGATGAAACCAGTCAATCCTAGAGGAAATCAACCCTGAATATACATTGGAAGGACTGATGCTGAAGCTGAAGCTCCAATACTTTGGCCACCTGATGGGAAGAGCCGACTCACTAGAAAAGACCCTGATGCTGGGAAAGATTGAGGGCAGGAGGAGAAGTGGGCGACAAAGGATGAGATGTTTGGATGGCATCACCTATTCAATGAACATGAATTTGAGCAAGCTCTGAGAGAGTGTGAAGGAGAGTGAGGCTTGGTGTGTTTGCAGTTCATGGGGTCGCAAAGAGTGACACAAGACTAAACAGCAACGTGTCGGGTAAAAAGGACCTTGGGAACAGTCACTCGGATATTTCCCAAAGGTACCTCTCATTGCTCAGTGTTTACCAACACTAAAATACACCTCAGAAAATGATAAACAGCTTCCTCCTAGAGAAATAGATTTAGTCAATCAAATACTATGTTTTATCTAGATAATGATGATCCAGGTAATGAAGTAAACTTTCCTTTCTCATTTCAATGATCAGTGGTTTTAAAAGATATATAATATATAAAATGTTATTTTACTTTAACTTCCAACAAGCAAAAGAAAAAGATGATATTTTTTATTTGTTGGTGATGCCAACTTAGACACACTAATATCATGTGTATTGAGTGTCTGAGAAAAGATGTACTAGTAAACAATGAGGTTATCCCCCAAATTTAGAACATGTTTATATACATCAACCTGATACCATATAATGTAGTAAAGTTAAAGGCTTTAAATGTTTATTATTCCTTATTCATTTGGCTGCATTGGGTCTGAGTTGTGGCATATGAACTCCTTAGCTACTCCTTCAAATGTTATACCAGCTTTATTAGTGTTTTAATAATTTCCAAATAGCTCCACCTAAGAGGTGAGTCTTACTTGGTGATAACTTAGTTAACTTCATTGTTCTTCCAGGGAATGAATAACAAAGCTATTAAAATTATATTTTTTTTACTAAGCCAAGTAGAGAAATGAACCCTGACTTTCCCCATCTCTGTTTGAAAACAGTATCTTTTATTCAAAATATTTGCAATATTTATAATAAAGTATAACTCAAGGAAACCTCTTAAAGTTATCTCTCAAATTCAATGCACTTGAAGTTGATGCCTGAAAAACAATCAGGTACAGAGCTGTTCATTTGATTAGATTAGACTTGACATGATTTGATTTGATTTGATTTAGGAACAGAGTAGAATTTTCAGGTTCACCAGAAATACATAAAGTCCGTCAGGGCCAATAAATCCAGAACAACACTCTATTTAGGAAACAAAATGCTCTAAATAATGAAGCCTTTCATTATTTAGCTCTTACAGAATTTATCTGTTTCAGAAATCTGCTATTCTCCCAAGGTTAATGCAAGGAAGAAAGAATAAATTTATATATTATATAATAACATTTCTGTTATGCTCAACTATTATATGAGCATAATAGATTATGCTCAATCTATTATAACTGTGTAGTAAGTACTTATTATTCATCATTTCATGGACTTCTCACAGGCCTGTGAGCTGGGTACCTCTGCTATAACCATTTAAGCCAGACTAAATCAGATCCAAACACACAGCATGCAGAGCTCATGTTCATCAGGGCATATGAAAGACAGCCATGTGACTAAATGCACTGCATACATGTACCTATCAACAGACCTCAACTGTGTTGCTTCTGTTGGCTTCAAAGGACCTCAGTTTTCAGTTCAGTCATTCAGTCCTGTCTGACTCTTTGTGACCCCATGGACAGAAGCATGCCAGGTTTCCCTGTCCATCACTAACAGTGGACAGTTGCAAGCCAATTTTGCCTACAATCGTAAGAATTATTTTCTTTCTGAGACACTGAGAAACATTTGTTTTATCCCTGAATGTATTTCTGCTCCCTCCAGCACTTTTCTTTCAATATTTTAGCATCTCCTAAGTGTGTTCTTTGGAATATAAATCCTGTGGAATATTAACCATCATTATAAGCAAAGGAGAAAAGGTTCTATGATGTCATGAGTTTAGGAAACATGGGGTAAAAAAAAATGTCAATGAAGGAAGAGTTCTCTTCAGTATATTAATGAATAGTGTGACTCTTTGGAAGAAAGATACACCATTTCACAAATATACTTGACCACAGATAGGACACCTTTATTCCAAACCTTGCAGGATTGATGGCTAATGGCACATATGTTGAGAAATATTGAAATAAGTTTCTGTGTTTTCTGTTTTAACTGTATTTTTAGCAGTTTCTAACCTGTTTTTCTACCATAAAGAGAAAAAAGTCTTAAGTGGTAGAATTTAAATTTTCAAGGAGCTATGGTCTTCCGAAGACCAGCTCCCCATCAGTCCCACTGTGAATTTATCAAGACGGCACACAAAGTCCCAATGGGCTGACAGAGAATTGGTTAATCTAATTTAGAGGAAAACAATTTGGAACAGGGTTGTCCAATCAAGACATTATTTTGAACATTCTCAAGAAAGCACCTTTAAGAAAAATTAAGCAAAGGCTGATCAGCCAATATCATTTCACTTAACACTAGACATAAATCTAAAGTGGATAGAAGTGAGTCTTCCACAAAACAAGGATCTGCATGGCCTAGGCAGGACCTCTTGCCCTCTTTCTTTCCCCTCCCTCACTTCCTCTCAGTCAGTCTGCTTGTACCAGGGAAAACAATCCTTTTTTTTTTTTTCCTTTTGTCTGCTCACACTTAGGACTGTCATCCAGGAAGAGCTACCAAAATCTTTAAGCTAGACTCTTTCTAACCTCCCATGATCAAAATGTTCTATTCCTCATTGTTACACATCACTATCTACAAAACTTTATTTGGGTTGAATTAATTCATACTTTGGGGGTCTCCAAAATCACTGCAGATGGTGATGCAGCCATGAAATTAAAAGACACTTACTCCTTGGAAGGAAAGTTATGATCAACCTAGATAGCATATTCAAAAACAGAGACATGACTTTGCCAACAAAGGTATGTCTAGTCAAAGCTATGGTAATGTGTGGTCATGTATGGTCATTTTCCAGTGGTCATGTATGGATGTGAGAGTTGGACTATAAAGAAAGCTGAGTGCCAAAGAATTGATGCTTTTGATCTGTGGTGTTGGAGAAGACTCGTGAGAGTCCCTTGGACTGCAAGGAGATCCAACCAGTCCATCCTAAAGGAGATCAGTCCTGGGTGTTCATTGGAAGGACTGATGCTGAAGTTGAAACTCCAATACTTCACCCACCTCATGCAAAGAGTTGACTCATTGGGAAAAACTCTGATGCTGGGAGGGATTGGGGGCAGGAGGAGAAGGGGACAACAGAGGATGAAATAGCTATATGGCATTACCAACTCGATGGACATGAATTTGGGTAAATTCTGGGAGTGGTGATGGACAGGGAGGCCTGGCATGCTGCGATTCATGGGATCGCAAAGAGTCAGACACGACTGAGTGACTGAACTGAGTTGAATTCATATAGATTAACCAGTTTTGTTTTTTTTTTTTAATATGATCATGGAACTCTTTCTAGAAGACCTGTTGATAAGCCTTTAACTTAGCTCAGAAGACATATTATGGGAATAATGGCTTCAATCAAGCTATGAAGCCAGGAAGCGAGCTAAAGAAGATAAGAGCTTTCCCAGGAAACAGGGATGACTCACAGTTCACCTTTCCCACTGAAAATAAAGAATATGATAAATCTCAGTTCTCATTCAGGTAATGTGCTCAAGGAGAAGGACATGTCTTGGGCTGGTGATGCAGAGTTCTCAGAAAAACCATCCCAACACTTGGTAACTGCTTATCCAGTTAGTACAGTTAGTATGCAACACACCATCCTATGTTTAAAATTGTATTTTAAAAAATATGTGTGTGGAGGGGGGCAGTTATCCAGAAGCAAACACGCACAAAATAATTCATTTCTACTGTATTCAGAGTCCATTTGATAATTGGGGGTATTCTGTATTATATGTAGTCACCAGGCTAAGAATTAACCTACTTTTAAAGCTCTTCCTATAGCAACCAGTTTAACTCAGTTCATTTGATCTCAGGTTATTCGCTGAAGTACTTGTTATGTTTCTGATTTTCTAATATTTGACCAGATACCAGGACAATTTCAACACTCAGAAATTTTTTGAAGAGACTTCAGCCCTCAAGCTACTGTACCTTAGAAATGGGAAGCTATTTCCTTGCTTTGTATCAACAGAACTCTTACAGATCAGCCAGATTTTCCTTATTGCTTTCCTGGAACTATTTGGCAACTTTATTACATTAATTCATAGTGCTAGGTAATTTAAATTCTCCCAAATCACTAATCGTTTTTCATTTAAATATCACTTTAGTGCCTTTTATGCAAACAAATCCCCAGGAGCCAATAAGTGATTTAGAATTAGATTTCCTTTTTCTATGCTATAAACTGTGGCAACCTGGGAAAAAAACGTACCTCATTTCCCCTAGAATATAAAATACCCTAAGTTGCAAGAAAATAGAGCTTCATAAGCTATGTTAGAAAGAATTCAGAGAAAATGTATATTGACACCTAAATGAGTATTTGGCTTAGTGGGCCCTCACTACAAGCAAGGGGAAAATATTCCTTATTAAGGGGATGAATTTCTTATTTTCCCAAACAATTCTGTCTCTTTTCATCCAGACGGGACAAAAATGAAAAAGAAAAAACCAGGAAAAAGTACCTCTTTTCCAACTGATCATATAATTAAGTCACTCAAAGTTATGATAACCTCTAAAGATGTTATAATTTACTGATTGTAGGAAAAAACCCAAAAATATATCGATTGTAGCTGTTCAGTCACTCAGTTGACTGCAGCATGCCAGGCATCCCTGTCCATCACCATCTCTTGGAGCTTGCTCAGACTCATATTTATTGAATCAGTGATGCCACCCAATGTCTCGTCCTCTGCCATCCCCTTCTCCTCCTGCCTTCAATCTTTCCCAGCATTAGGATCTTTTCTAATGAGTTGACTCTTCTCATCAGTGGCCAAGGTGTTGGAGTTTCAACATCAGTCCTTCCAAAGAATATTCAGGATTGATTTCCTTTAGGATTGACTGGCTTGATCTCCTTGAAGTCTAAAGGACTCTCAAGAGTCTTCTCCAATGCCACAGTTAAAAAACATCAGTTCTTTGGTTTTCAGCCTTCTTTATGGTCCAACTCTCACATGCATACATGTGAATTGGAAAAACCATAGCTTTAACTAAAGGGACCCTTGTAGGTAAAATAATATCTCTGCTTTTCAGTACACTGTCTAGTTTTGCCATAGCTTTTCTTCCAAGGAGCAAGCATCTTTTAATTTCATGCCTGTAGTCACCCTCCGCAGTGATTTTGGAGCCTAAGAAAATTAAGTCTGTCACCGTTTCCATTTTTCCCCATCTATTTGCCATAAAGTGATGGGACCAGATGCCATGATATTAATTTTCTGAATGTTGAATTTTAAGACAGCTTTTTCACTCTCCTCTTTCACCTTCATCAAGAGGCCCTTTAGTCCCTCTTCATTTTCTGCCATAAGGGTGGAGTCATCTGCATATCTGAGGTTATTGATATTTCTCTGGGAAATCTTGATTCCAGTTTGTGCGCCATCCAGCCCAGCATCTGGCATCATGTGTTGAAGAAGAATCTTGAGAGTCCCTTGGACTGTAAGGAGATCCAACCAGTCCATTCTGAAGGAGATCAGCCCTGGGATTTCTTGTAAGGTATGATGCTAAAGCTGAAACTCCAGTATTTTGGCCACCTCATGCCAAGAGTTGACTCATTGGAAAAGACTCTGATGCTGGGAGGGATTGGGGGCAGGAGGAGAAGGGGACGACCGAGGATGAGATGGCTGGATGGCATCACCGACTCGATGGACGTGAGTCTGAGTGAACTCCGGGAGTTGGTGATGGACAGGGAGGCCTGGCGTGCTGCGATTCATGGGGTCGCAAAGAGTCAGACACGACTGAGCAACTGAACTGAACTGACTCAGCATATAAGTTAAATAAGCAGGGTGACAATACACAGCCTTGATGTACTCCCTTCCCAATATTGAACCAGTCCGTTCTTCCGTGTCTGGTACTAACTGTTGCTTCTTGACCTGCATACAGATTTCTCAGGAGGCAGGTAAGGTGATCTGGTATTCCCATCTCTTTAAGAATTTTTCACAGTTTGTTGTGATCCACACAGTCAAAGGCTTTAGTGCCATCAGTGAAGCAGAAGTAGGTGTAGTCAATGAATCATATTTGCTGATTAGAAATATATCTAAGCTGATCATTTCAGAAAGATATCTGGTTCCAAGATTAAAAGCCATTTTGCTATTTTGAACCTGAACGGGTCAAAGTTAACTGATTCTACAGGAACACTCAGTACCATTTGGGGGATAGATCTTTTAAAGTCCTGCCTCTGCCCATGATATGGAACAACTTAGATGTCAATCAACAGATAAATGGATAAAGAAGATATGGTACACGTATATATACAGTGGAGTATTACTCAGATTAAAAAGGAACAAAACTGGATCATTTGTAGTGATGTGGATGAAACTAGAGTTTGTCATACAGAGTGAAGTAAATCAGGAAGAGGAAAATATTGCATATTAATGTATATATTATGGAATCTAGAAAAATGCCACAGCTGAACCTATCTGCAGGGCAAGAATAAAGATAAATACATAGAGGATGCAATTGTGAACACAGTAGTGGGGAGTGGCTGAGATGAGCTGAGAGACTAGCATTGACATACATACACTGCTGCTGCTGCTGCTGCTGCTGCTGCTGCTGCTAAGTCGCTTCAGTCGTGTCTGATTCTGTGCGACCCCACAGACGGCAGTCCATTGGGCTCCACCATCCCTGGGATTCTCCAGGCAAGAACACTGGAGTGGGTTGCCATTTCCTTCTCCAATGCATGAAAGTGAAAAGTGAAAGTGAAGTCGCTCAGTCGTGTCTGACTCAGCGACCCCATGGACTGCAGCCCACCAGGCTCTTCCATCCATGGGAGTTTCCAGGCAAGAGTACTGGAGTGGGATGCCATTGCCTTCTCCATATACACTAACATGTATAAAATAGACAGTGGAAAACTGCTTCTGTACACACAATGAACTCTGCTCAGTGCTGTGATGACCTAGAGGGGTGAGATGGGAAGGGGAGAGAGGCTCAAGAGGGAGAGAATAAATGTATACATATAGCTGATTCACATCGTACAGCAGAAGATAACACATTGTAAACCAATTATACTAGAGTAAAAAAAAATTATAATAGTATAGTTCTGGCTCTGCCATTTAAATAATTCTAGGTGACTTCTCTCTACTACAGTGTGACTTGGCCTCTCTCTTTCTCAGTGTTCTTGTCTTTAAAACACAGATGATTACAGTACCCACTACATCAAGCCAAGAATTAGATGAGATAATGTATGAAAGTGCTAATAAGAGTGTTTGGCACACAACTACTCAATCCATGGCAGCTATTATGATCTTTTCGCATACTAGTTATTATCTAGCAGAGTCTGCTACTGGAATGTGAATTGGAATAATAACTCAGGGGATTACATCTTTCGAAAGCAAAGCACATTAAACATTTAATGAGAAACTTGTGGATTTACAGCTCATCCAACAGCAAACAGCAGCCCTGCTTGCTCTCAAATGCTGAGAGCTTCCAGACAGCCAGGAACTGACATCTTCATTCCAGAGTGAAGTGCCAGTTCTTTAGCAGCCTGGACGTGTGTTCTTAGGGCTTTTTGAAATTTAATTTTTATTTTATATTGGAGCATAATTGATTTTCAATGTTGTGTTTGTTTTAGGTTGTACAGCAAAGTGATTCGGTTTGTCTGTATGCAAATATTCATCCTTTTTCAGATCCTTTTTCCATGAAGTTTATCACAGAATATTGAGTAGAGTTCCCTGAGATATACAGAGTGTATTGTGTGAGTCACTCAGTCATATCTGACTCTTTGAGACCTGATGGACTGCAGCCTTCCAGGCTCTTCTGTCCATGAAATGCTCCAGGCAAAAATACTGGAGTGGATTATCATTCCCTTCTTCAGGGTATCTTCCTGACCCAGGTATTGAACCTGAATCTCCTGCATTGCAGACAGATTCCTTACTATCTGAGCCGCCAGGAAAGCCCCAAGATATACAGCTCTCTTTTTTGATTATCTATTTTATATACAAGGGCTTCCCAGGCAGCTCAGTGGTAAAGAATCAGCCTGATACTGCTAGACGCAAGAGACACAGGTGGCAAAGAATCGGACCATACAGGCACGCACACAATGTGTATATGCTAATCCAAACTCCTAATTTATCCCTCCTTTCCACCTTTCCCTTCTGGTAACCATAAATTTGTTTTTGAAGTAGGTCAGACAGAGAAAGAAAAATATCCCATGATATCACTTATACGTGAAATCTTCAAAAAGAAGTACAAATGCCCTGGGCATTTGTAACAGGCATTGAATATAATCAACATCTCAACTGAGAGGTCCACATGTGGGATAGTAAAGCTGCAACTCTAAGTTAGAGACTTGTGATAACTAGAGAAGGAGAAGTCTCTTTATACAAGACGCCTATGATCAGAAGATAACACCTCTCAGGAACGAAAGGGAAAACTAATTCAGTAGTACAGAGCACGAAGGTGTTAGGAAACGTGACAATTTCATGAAGGAGTGTGCCAGCTTGTCAGGCAAAGTTTGAAGATGTCCTTTAAATGAAAAATGTGAGGGTTTTTTAAGATAAACTTCATTAGTCATCAAAGCACGCTCATCTGCTCAAAACTCACTATTTCAGTTATTTTAAATGATTTTATTTGCAAAGCAGAAATAGAGACAGAGACATAGAGAGCGAACGTATGGACACCAAGAGGGGAAAGGGGGTTGAATGGGAGGAATTGGGGGATGGAGACTGACGTATACACTATTGATACTGTGTGTAGATAGATAACTGATGAGAACCTGCTGTATAGCAGAGTGAACTCCACTCAGTGCTCTCTGAAATCCGAAAAAGAGGGGATATATGTAAATGTGGGCTTCCCCTATGTTTCAGTGGTAAAGAATTCATCTGCAACACAGGATTTGAGCTCTGGGTCAGGAAGTTTCCCTGGAAGAGGAAATGGCAACCCACTCCAATATTCTCACCTGAAAAATCTCATGGACAGTGGAGCCTGGTGGGCTACAGTCCAAAGGGTCAGACACCTCTGAATGCCTGGGCATATGTATAATTATAGCTGATTCACTTTGCTGTACAGTAGAAACTAACACAATATTGTAAGGCAACTATACCCCAATAAAAGTTAATTTTTAAAATCGCTTTAAATGCACCTATGAACACACTTATACAAACACACATATATGTGAATCAAACTGAGCAAATACTTACGGTCACTTCGTTCATGCTCAGAAGCAGCGGGCTGGGTGGTAAGGTGCCAAGGCGGTATTTGAAACCTTCCTCTAATGTCATTCCCCAGAACTGGCTATAGTTCTGGGCTGTCCATCTGCCTTACAAATGAAAGAGAAAAAATAGGTACAGGTTATATGATGTCACTTTCATCAATATATGTTCATGTGTTTTTCTGAAATTATACAGAAGCAAGTCTGAAAAAATTGGAACCATTACTGAAAACTAGGTATTTGTTATATTAATGATGCATTATTGATCACTCTAATATGGAAACGTATCACTCTTCTTAAATTAGGTCTACATCAATGATTTAAATAACTCATATGAGGAAACTAAGGCTGTATCAATATAGACTAAATTTAAGAATATGAAATCTCTACTTACGGTGAAGTGATTTTAGTAAAAGGCCAATATATGTAGTTTCTTTTAAAAATCATTAAATGAATTTTAGACAGAAGCTTGAATGTTCAGGAATGTATAGGTTAAATAAGGTAATGTTTTGTTTATAATTTAGATTTGAAAAGAAGTTGATGGTGTAAAAAGAAGTATCCATGAAAAATTAAAGACAAAATAAACACTCAAAAAGATTACAGCAATGCTAATTAATTTTATTTAAATAGTAAAATAATCTATTGCATATAAATGAGTTAATTTGTGTTAAGTGCCCAATAATCTTAGTCATTATTAACAATAATATGAATTGATGTAAAATTAAATAACAAAAAAGCCCATACTTTTCTAGAAACATATTTCATGCCTTACATAGAAAAGGAAGCTTTGTTTTCAAAATCTTATGTTGACATTTGAAAAAAATTCCTTAAGAGATGATAGGAGATGACAAATGAAAAATGATGAAAAGGGATCTAATCAATTTTGATTAATTTAATCAGAAAAAAAGATGAAAATAATTTAATCAATGTTGTTTGAATTAGCTACAACTTGAGGACAATATATTTTCAGTACTTAAGTCAAAACTAGACTTTATCCTGTTGTGTTTATCACCAAGATTGCTTATAATGTGAAAGAATCTAAGAAATGATTCAAGATACAACTTAATTTTCAATAATATGCCTGACAAGTTAATGCTTTTCTTTTATAAGATGTTAGTTCATAAAACTTAAGCAACTTTGAGCCACTATTTTTAAATATAATGTCCATCATCCGAGGAATTTCAATAAGGAAATTTCTGAATATATTAGATACTGCAGCCTTTATTTAAGAGACTACCAGGACCAGCCTTAGGCAAGATCATGATGTCACTAATGTAGGTTTTTGGTGCTCTACACTAGCAGCCTTCAAACAATGAGATATTTGTGGGTCTTTTAATTAACCATCCAATTTAGTAAACAGGGATCAATTTTAAAAGACAGAATATGGGAAAAACAACAGGAGATATTAGAGTTTATTAGACAGAGTGAGAGTAGGTACTATTTCTATACATTTAAGTATACGTATAGGTGCACACGCACGTGTTTGTGTGTGTGTGTGTGTGTGTGTGTGTGTGTGTGTGTGTTGTGTTTAGTCACTAAGTCATGTCTGATTCTTTTGTGACCCCATGGACTGTACCCCACCAGGCTCCTCTGCCCATGGGATTTCCCAGCAACAGTACTGGAGGGGGTGGCCATTTCCTTCTCCAGATTATCTTCCCAACCCAGGAATCAAACCTTCATTTCCTGCATTGGCAGGCAGATTCTTTACTGCTGAACCACCAGGGAACTCCGTATATTATATATCCTTTTTTTAAAAAAGAAATTTAAATATTGAAGAAATATTTAAAATATTTTTACACATATATATTTTCCAAAAAAAATAAATTTCTATTATGGTTTATTCCAAGATATTGAATATATTTCCCTGTGCTACACAGTAGAACTTTGTCGTTATCCATTCTATATGTAACAGTTTGCATCCTCTATCTCCAAACTCCCAATCCATCTCTCCCCTACTGTGCTTCCTGCTTGGCAACCACAGATCTGTTGTCTATGTCTGTCATCACTTTCCAAGTTAGCATTTACTGAACCTCCTTAATTTATCGATCATATTCTCCAATAAACACAGGGAACATAGAAATAAATCAACTTCTCAACCTTCAAAAATCTCATACCCTAAAAAATGACAAAGAGAGAAATGACTTCAGTTTGTGTTATTTATTAGCAGTAGGTCAAACCCCGATCAGAGTAGAGAATTGAAACATAACTCTGCCTGAAGCAGTTAGAACAATTTTTTACAGACAGTGACTTTTCAGTGCTCATCCTAGAAGAATGTGAATGAGTTAGGTAGCCAGATGTGGGAGAAGATAGAATTTATTCTAAACAAAGGAAACTCTGGAGTAAAGCGGATTTGAAATCGGGAAGCACATATAGAGAAGAGGAGATATGTAATGCTTAAACTATTAGAGACACCAGAAAGACAGGCTGGAAAGAGTGTAACTGATGAGGTGGTGAAGCATTTGGGCCAAATCGTCATTTATGCAGAGGAGTGTAATTATATTCTAAAGCAATAGAGTGTCATTGAAGAGTGTTCAAGAACAAGAGTGACAGAAGCAAAGCTTTGTTTTAGAAGGATAGCCAAGAAAGTATAAAGGATTGGTTTGAGGTTTATTAGGCTGGAAACAAAAGAAAACGTCAGATCACTCCAAGCTAGGCTTGATCAAAAAATGAACATAGCATAGAAATATAGGAAACTTCTAAAATAAGCCTCGTGACAAAAAATAAAAGCCTAGTGACTGAGAGTGAAGAGGGGAAAAGCCTGAAACTAACTTTGGATATTCTGGCTTAGTTGACAAGGTAGAGGGAGCCGCCAGCAACCAAGCACCAGTCAAGGGCTAATCTTTCTAGTTGGGATATTTTTGATTTGACACATCATTGATAAATCAGGACCAATTTATTCAATAGACTGCTCATTAAAAAAAAAATCAGGTTTAGAGATACGATAGATTAAAAATGGGCACAAATTCTTCTCCATTTCTTCCCATTAAGAAATGGAGTTCATTTCTCCAACTGTTGAAAATGAGCTGGCCTGGTGACTTGCCCTGCTCAGTAGAAAGCAGTGAAACTGGCAGTGTGAAAATGTCAAGCCTTGGCCTCCGAAGGGGCCACTTCTAGCCTCCACTTGTGTCCTGCTTGAACACTGTCATTATATGAAGAAGCCAAGGCTGTCCTCCTGGAGACATGTGGGCCCCCAACAACCAGCACCAACCACCAGCCATGGGAGCGAGGCCATCTAGACAGTGCAGCCCAGCTGAGGCTCCAGATGTCTGTGGACACCTGAGTAACCCAAGGAAAGATCAGGAAAAGAGCCTCAGCTAAGCTCATCCTATATTGCTGATGTGAACATAAAAATAAAGCTATGGGTGTACATATGTCCCCACCCTGAAACCCCTCCCACCTCCCTCCCTACACCATCCCTCTGGGTTGTCCCAGAGCACTGGCTTTGATGCATGGAACTTGCACTGGTCGTCTATTTTACATATCGGATGTACACGTTTCAATGCTGTTCTCTCAAACCCTCCCACCCT
This sequence comes from Neotragus pygmaeus, assembly GCA_006410875.1. Classification (NCBI taxonomy): domain Eukaryota; kingdom Metazoa; phylum Chordata; class Mammalia; order Artiodactyla; family Bovidae; genus Neotragus; species Neotragus pygmaeus. The sequence continues at coordinate 145 of SJYV01013234.1, read as the reverse complement.
TGCCTTCTCCCACTGAGTACAAAAGTCTCTTTTTTACATCTGTGTCTTCTTTGCTGCTCTGCATGTAGGATCAATGGTACCGTCTTTCTAAATTCCCTATATGTGTGTTGATATACAGTATTTGTCTTTCTCTTTCTCACTTACT
>SJYV01013232.1:0-12586 GCA_006410875.1 Neotragus pygmaeus | reverse complement strand
CCCGGCACGCTCTAGTTCACGGCCACTGGAGGGTCACGAGGTGCCAGCCTCTGCACATGGCCGGGCCACATGCCCAGACAGCCCTTGGCAGCACAGGCCTGGGACCACTGGAGCCGCCGCCTGGTGGACAGGGACCCAGCACCCAGCGCCAGCCAGCGGGTCAGGAGCATCCACCCGCCACAGGATGCGTGGTGGCAGGAAGCAGCGTGGCTGTCACTCGGGAGACTGTGGGGCTGAGGCAGGGACCCCGGGCTTCCAGGGCCACCGCGGGGCTCTGTGCTTGAGGGAGAACCCCTGCCCCCTCCCCGACAGCCCCTGCACAGGAGCATGGCCGACACGACCCGGCCGCGGGGGACGGTCCCCAAGGGCCTCACGCAGGCGGCGCCCGGACCTTGTAGGTGAAGGCCTTCCAGGGCAGGTGGGCCACCGACTTCATCTGGGGACAAGGAGACGGGGCGTCAGGGCGGGGCGGCCCAGGGCCGCCGGGCCCACAGGCGAGGGCGCGCCTCTTACCTTGTAGTTCACGAAGAGCTGAGGCAGCATGAACAGGAAGCCGAAGGCGTAGACGCCTGGGGAGACACGGGTGTGGAGGCACGGGCAGGATGCTGCCCCGCTCCCTGGGCATCGGGGATGCCGGCTCTGGACGCCCGCCCGGGGGCTCTGCCTGCCGCCACCCACCACCTCCCGCCCGGGGCCGAGACAGGCCCCTCCCACACCCAGCGAACACACCGAGCCGGGCCCAGCGGCCTGCGAGCGGCAGCTCAGTCTGGACAAGCCGAGCAGGCCGTGCTGCCCCGGGAAACGGGGCCGGGAAATGCTGTGCCGCGGCAGCAGTGTTTGCTGCCTGCGCCGACTACCCCGTAAGAACACGGCGCCCACAGCCTATCCCACAGCCAGCGAGGGGCACGGGGCGCGGCAGGCAGGGCCGGACAGGGCACCTCTTGCTGTGCCAGGCCAGGCGGCAGCTGGGTGACGCGGCCCGCCACAGACGCCGCTGCGGAGACGGGAGGCTCACCATTGACGAAGCTGTTGATCAGCCAGGAATACCAGCTGGAAGGCAAGAGCGGGTGATAAGGGAGCTGCTCAGCCTGTCATGACCGAGCCCCCCCCGGCCCCTCCGCAGCAGGGGCTGCTCTTGGCGGGCTAGCCCGGGCCACCTGCATGGACGGCGGGCTCCCTGGAGCCCCCACCGAGGGGACGGCGGAGACCGGGCACCCAGAACCCCCACCAAGGGGACGGCGGAGACCGGGCACTGACATACTGCCCGCGATGACCTCTGGTGGGATGGAACCACGGAACCCGTGGGCGGCCCTGAGCCCGGCACCGTCGGGGGTCGCCCGTGCTGGGAGGACGGGGCCAGCACAGTGCAGGGGCCCCGGCCTCTCTGGACGCGGGCTGTGTGGCCAGCAACGAGTCTGCTCCCGTGAGCGCTCCCCAGCCTGCCAGCACCAGAGGGCCGCGCAGGGCCAGCAATGGGCAGCCAGGACCCCGGCCGAGGGCGAAGCTGCCCTGGACCCACGGCCGCCAGCGGGGTGCCCTCACCTCTTGTACTTGATGTTGAGCAGCGAGTAGATGGCGCCCCCAATACAGAGAGGGTAGAGCAGATAAGACAGGTACTTCATGGCCTGGGGGACAGAAGGCGCCCAGTCAGGGCCCGTCCTCCGAGCCGCCTAGACCCACAGACCAGAGGGCACAGCGGCGGGATGTCCAGGGCAGCGAAGCTGGGTTGCGTGGAGTACACAGACTGGCGAGCATCTACCCACAGGACGCCCACCACAAGCGTGTGGCAGATCCACACTGGCCCCTGACAGCCAGACTCACAGCCTGACCGGGGGCAGGCACGGGGCCAGACGGCCAGCAAAGGACTCTGAAAAAAGGCTCCAGGCTCCTTGTTGGGGCCACCTGCCCACTAAGGCGATCTGGGCTTTACCAAAACCCGATGAACACTGGGATGCGGCCAATGCCCATGGGACCAGAACACACAATCCCTGCACAAGGAACGTGTGAACCAACCCAAAACCCACGCGGGAAGGGGAACCCCGTGTCGCGTAACGGCCTGGCTCAGCCCCATGGGCACCCACGGGGAGGAAGACGCTTCCCAGCAGGAGAGGACGTGGCGCGGGCGCCCACAGGCCTGGGACCCGGGAGCCCCCAGCGCCCCCTCCCGGGTCAGAAGCAGGCAGCCTCCCGGGGTCGCGGCTAAGGCGGGCAGGTCCCACCCCAGGACGGGCCTCCTCCCGGGTGGCCACAGCCAGGCCTGCGCAGGCGGGTGAGCACGCCGCGCCGTCGCTCACCTGGGCGTCGTACGCCTCTGTCCTCCGCTCAGACTCACTGCAAGCGCCAAACTGCAAAGGAGTCCACACACGCATGTCATCCCAGGGGCCAGGCTGGCTGTGCCCAAGAGGGGCCAGGCTGCAGGCTGAGCGGGAGGAACCCCCAGCCAGGCATGGCAGCCGTGAGCACACCGCCGGGGATGCGAGGCCGCAGCAGGCCCGTCGACCTGGACGTCACGCAGCACGGCCGCTTCCTGCCCCAGTCCTGCTGGGCTCTCAGTGAACGCCCTGCTCCACCTCAGCCAGGGCAGACGCACTGAGGTGCCGTGGACCACGACAAGCTGCACCCCACCGCCGTGTGACCCGCCCTTGACCTGCACGCCTGGACCCTCCCCGTCCCTGGGGGCTTCACCCCACCGCCGTGGGACCCGCCTGTGACTTGCACGCCTGGACTCTCCCCGTCCCGGGGGCTTCACGTGAGGTCCACCACACAAAGCGGCGCAGCCGCCCGGCCGTAACCTCCCCCTGCCGCCCCAGGAAGCCTGACACCAGAGAGCCTCTCAAGGTGTGGTCAGGGCGGAACCCCACCCCCGAGGGAGGCTCCACTTGAGATGGGCTACCTGGCATCCTGCCTGGTCGTGGGGTAGGGGGTTGCTGCTTCTACGGCTGGGGATGGGGGACCCCAGGGGAGTCAGAGCCCAGGGGGCTTGAGGGCAGAGCTGCAGAGGGGGGAGCCGCCCCGCCCACACCAAGACACCCCTGCATCTCCCCGCAGGCCTACAGCTGACAAGACGGTCACCTGCCCTCAGGACTGTACGCTGCGGGGATGCAACCAAGGGACGTGGGCTGCAACGGGATGGGGACAGGTCCCTGAGAGGACATGGCGGGGGGGGGGGTCCCCTACCTGAAACGTGGGCCGCAGGCCTCTCCAGGTAACGGTCATCTTCAAGGCCTTTTTCACTTTCCACAGCTGAGAAGAGAAAACCCACACCTGAGGTTCCAGGACCCAGGGGCCACAGCCTGCTCCTGGGACAGTGACCCATCAGGACACGGGCCGCTCGCTCATGCCCCACTGCACCCCAGCTCAGCCTGACTGCTTGGTGGGCCCCTGACCAACGCCCGTCTCCAGCACAGACCCAGCCTGTCTGCCCCTGGGGACCACCAAGTCCCCACCTGGTCCGCCTGTGCCTGGCCACCCCCACCTTCTTCCAGCCCCCCCGGCAGCCCAGAGTCCCGTGTCCTGCCGCGGCTGGGTGTCTCCAGGTGGCGGCCCCTGAGGTGGGGTCAGCACAACAGTGAAGTCGGCCTCCACTTCCCGAGGGGTGCCCGTAGGCAGAGGCCTGGACAAAGCCCCGCCGAGGGTCCTGGTGAAGGTGGTGCTGGAGGCCCAAGCGGCCCTGGACTCCAGGAGGGGGTGTCCTGACCCATCACCCCCTCACCGCCCGTCACACATCCTGCTCCACACGGCGTCAGGTCAGCGACAGCCACAGACCCACCCACCAAGTTACTGCGTCCCGCAGGCGGGAGGACGAGGGGCGGAGACATGCGGAGACACGCGGGGCCGTGCGGAGCTCCGCTGGAGGAGCCAGGCGGCGGCGGCGCCCTCGCCCCAGCCGGGCCGGCCAGGCCCCAAGCAGATGCCAGTCCTGACCCGCGCTGAGCACCTGGGCCCCAGGGCCTTCGAGGCAGCACGCAGACCAGCGCCCAGGTGGCCACTCACCTCGATGGCGGCTCCGATGCCCGCAGGTACCAGCACCAGGAGGCTCGTCTGCTCGTCCAGCAGGAACAGGAAGATGACCACGGTGCTGAAGCAGCGCCAGAGCACTGGGGACGGGAGGGCGGGGCTGAGCGCGGGGACACGCACACCCACAGGTGCACACGCGTGCACACGGGCACTCGGCCCCGGCACCAGCACCTTCAAGGGCGTCTCCTCTGTCCCCTAAGGGAGCCGTGGAAAGTGCAAACCGCAGCAGGACCGTGAAGGGCGGGGGCCCAACAGAAGCCACCTCAGCCAGGACGCGTGAGCGCCGCACTTGCGGGCGTGACGCACGGACGGGGACCCTGTGCCGTAGCCCGGGCCTGTCTTCCCAGCGCAGGCTCAGGAGCCACCAGGGCTGTGGGAAGGCCCCCTGCAGGGCACTGCCTGCCAGGAACGCGGGCCCCAGGCCACACAAACCCTGCTCACGCCACAACAGCAAAGGCCGGTGGAGAGCCGGGGGCTCAGTGGGGTCCTCCCCTCCAAGGAAGTTAGAGGTGAGGACAGAAGACCCCGAGACGTGGGACCTGGACACAGGGGCCACCCAGGCACCCCCGGCCCCTCGCTCAGAGTGACTCCACGGGAGCGGAAGAACCACCTCCTGCTGGGAAGCCAGCCTGGCAGGCCGCGGGCCATGAGCCCAGACAAGCGCCAAGACGCCGCCCCTGCACCCCCTGCCCCTGGCGTATGGGTGCTCACCCCGGCCAGGAGGCTGCCCCCACCCTCCCAGGCTGCTCCCTCGGGGACCCGAAAGCCCGTCCCAAGCAAGAGCCGCGGGGGTCCCGGGCAAAGGCCTGTGGGCATCCGAGTAGGCCCATGGCCGCGCGCGTGGCCCAGCGAGGGCAGCTCGGAGGACACCTGCTCATCCCGAGCCGCCACCTGCTTTCGTGGACATGCCGATCATGCTCTTCTTCTTCTTCCAGAAGCTGATGTCATTTTTAAACGCCAGGAAATCAAAAAGCAGCTGGAAGACAACAGGATAGCGATGAGCCCCCAGGCCGTGTGGGCGAGCACAGGCTCGATCAGATACACCCGCTCAGGGAGACCTCAGCCCCAGCGCGGCCCTGACACGTTCAACTTTCCTGGCGGCCGGTCCCCCGGCCTGTGGACCCGCTGTGACAGCCAGGAGCCGGGCCTCTCCCCAGCCCTCTGCCCCAAGCACAGCCCCAGGCGGGCTTTCCCGGCAGTCGCCAGCCGCTGCGTCTAACGGGGACCCTCCCAGCAGGACCCTACAGTAACTTTTGGAATCGCCAAACCTCAAACAAGGAAACACCTTTTTCGCTCACCTCATTGATTTTGATTTGTTTTCAAAACGGCTCCAAACTAACAAAGCCCAGCCCTGCAGCTGGCCGAGCCTGAGCAGACCCCTCTCCTGGGGGCAGGGGGAGGGGAGGCTGCACTGGAAAAGCAGGAGCACTCACGTGGAAGGCAGCCACGAAGAAGGTCAGCGCCAAGAAGTACAAGTTGGTGTCGACAAAGATCCCCTTCACTTCGTCAGCATCTTTCTCTGAGAACCCTGCAGGGGACCGGGGACCGAGGCCCGAGTGAGAGGTGACGTGGGCCCGCGCTACAGAGCCCCAAGGGGTCACCTCGTCTGCAGAGGAGCTCCTCGGACCCCATGGGGCCCATGGGGGACGGCCTCAAGGCGGACAGGCGCCGAGTTCTGGGCTCCCTGACTCCCTGCCCCCGGGGCATGCCCGGCGGCCTCACCGAACTGCTGCAGCGAGTAGACAGCGTCCTGCATGTGGATCCAGAAGCGCAGCCGCCCCAGCGAGATCTTGTCATAGGACACAGTGAGCGGCAGCTCAGTGCTGGAGCGGTTGATGACCTGCGGGGGAGCGACGGCGGTCCGGCCCTGCGCCAGGCTGGCCCCGTGGGCCTGGCACCACACCCTCCTCGGGGGGCCTGCAGGAGCCTCCTGCAGGAAGCCCTCACTCCCCAGGCTCCCCTCCATCACCCGAACCCTGTGGTCTCTCGTGACTACAGCCCCGGCGCCTCCTGGGCAGGCGCGGGGACCCACGTGGGCAGCTGAGTGGAGCAGAGGCCCACAGGAGCCTGAGCCCCTGCCCAGGGGCCAGATGCCAGCGATGCCCTGAGGAGAACACGGTGGGGCGGCCACACTCATGGGGGCGGCAGGGGCTGCAGGGAGGCGTGGCCCCTCCATGGGGCCCTCGAGGACACTTGGAATTGACGTGTGACTGTGTGTGGAGGGGAGATGTCCTGTGACACCTGACTCCACACAGCTGAGCTCTGCCCAGCAGACACTAAGCAGCAGGCCTCCGCAGAGAGGTCACTCCCTGACCTGAGTGAGTCCCTGCAGGCTGGAGACACGGCCGTTCAGGGGCTCCAAGGCACCCAGCACGGTGCCCGCAGCGGTGAGCAACCCAAGGTGTCAGCTGCCAGCCCAGCCTGCCCTGGGGGCGCAGGGGACCGGGCGCCAGCCTGGAGGAGGCAGGCTCTGCTGCAGATACCTCCACACCAGAAACCCGGGCCCCCGCGGAGCCGCAGCCTCAGCCACTTGAAGGATAAGCAGCCCTTCCAGAGCTCCGTGCTCGTCACGGGTGGGACTCGCCGGTGGCAGCGTGCACGCTGTGCTGGGGCCGGGGGCGGCGGCCGACTCACCACGAGGTCCTTGACGCGGTTGCTCAGCTGGTCGATGAACAGGATGGGCAGGTACTGCACCGTCTCCCCCAGCTGGACCCTGGGGGCAGAACCGGCTCCAGGTCACCGGGGGCTCCCGCATCCGGGAGGACCGAAGCCCCCAGACGCCGGGTCTGCCTCACAGGCCGCTCCCCGACCACGACTCCAGCGGCTTCTGGTCGCTGGCAGGCCCAGGACTCGCATTCCCAGGGGAGTGGAGGGGCCCGTGCGCCACACTCCCCCCTCACAGCTGCCACTGGAGGACGCGGTGAGGCTGGGCACCAGGCGCTCAGTGGGACGCCATTCAGGACACAGAGAAAAACGAGGGGCTGTACGTGCGCCCACACAAGGGTCCAGGGTGCGGTGAGATGTGAGAGCCACAGGCTCGGGAGGGGCAGGCAGGGCCCTCACGCCCAGTGGCCCACACGCTCTCAACTACGAGTGCACCCAGCATTAAAAAATGAGAGCTTTACAAAAGGCAGGACGTCGTGACCACAGCAGAGGGACCACTGAAAGTACGGAAGGCCGCGATTCTCAGCCTCACTTCCGGGAGCTACGTGTCGGCCCGGGGCCGGACCAGGCATCGGGGGCTCCCTGCAGTGCAGAGACGCAGGGTGACCTGAGCCAGTTTCAACGGTTATTCTCCTGATGGCAAGTGACGGTTAAGTGGATGACCTAACGATCAATATTTAAGCTGAGGGAGTGGAGTGCGAGGTCGCGGGACGCAGACAGGGGAGCCCTTCGAGGGTGCAGGGTGACTCGGCATAAGCAGGTTCCCCACTGTCCTTGTGAGACAGACACCTGCTCTTCCCTTCTTCCCTCCCGGTCATGGTGGCAGCTCTGATCAGCAAGGCAGGATGGCCGGGGGCACTCCAGGCAGCCCCGGCTCCCCAGTACAGAGGGCTCAGGGGCTCAGGCACGGCCCATCTGCTCCTGGACTGTGGCCGACCACAATCCCAGGAGCTCCCCCACCCACAGGACCCCCCTCTCTGCTGTCGGCTCAGGGGGTGCACGAGCGATGTTCAAGCTGGGCGTGGGACCCGCAGCGGGCTGTGCACATCAGGCTGGGCGCAGGACCCGCAGCGGGCCTTCCCCGGGGCCTCAGCGGCACCTACACCTTCATGTAGCGCTGCACGTCGGCGGGCAAGGAGGCCCCGTCAAAGACGAAGTTGTCCACCATCACGTTCAGGGTTAGTCTGGACCTCCAGTGAGAAACGGGCTCATCCAGGTCACTTGTCGGCCTCTTCTCGGCCTCGATCTGCTGCTGAACATGAGTGCTAATTCAGGAGGGAAAGGCCGGGAGGGGCAGGCCCAGCAGGTCTGGGGGGCGAGGTGCGGAACCCTCATCTGGGAGCCTGTGAGCAGAGTGCAGCCCCGAGCAGGCCCGAGGGGGACCCCAGCGGCCCTCGCCCAGACCCTCACTCCCCACAGCCTGCTCACGGCAGAAGCCAAAGGCCTGCTATTCCAAAGCACGTGATCCTGGGTCTCACGGACTCCTGTCCCGGGCCCGCAGCCCAAGCGGGGGTCCCAGGAAGGCCGAGCCCTGAACAGTCACAGGAGGCGCGGGCAGTCTGGAGATGAGAGCCCTGCAGCCTGCAAGGAGCCTGAACCGAGACGCTTCTAAAGCAGCTCTGCCCAGCCTTCTGGAAGGGGGCGTGTCCGTGCCTGGGCAACGAGCCTAAACCCACTAAATTCAGAACAAACCCTTCCCGGCGGGGAGACCTTAACGGTGGACCTGAGCAGCCCCGCGAACAGTGACGCTCTATTTATCTCCATCCTCCAGCTCCAGTTCAGCTCTAGTGATGACACCAGAACCGTCTTCCCAGAAGCAGCAAGAGCTGATGCTGACTCAGCACCAGCCCGATCCAGAGCCGCCCTCCACCCTCCAAAGGCCTCCTAAGAAGGCCCTGAGGCAGCGCTGTGTGGTCTGCACGGGAAGGGAACTGGAGCCTTTCCAAGGACACCGAGAAGACGGTGCGGACACCTCCCGGCGAGCTACCACCCCTGGCCGTGAAGGGCTCTCCTTCCAGGGAACATGGCCCCAAACACCAGGCTACCTCTGTTCTGTCCTCGCCGCCGTCACGGCCAAGTATGTGCCCGCCAGCCGTCCCTGCGCGTGTGGTTTTCTAGGCGTATGAGACACACTTTGTACTCCTGCCTTTCTCCTAACTTATGTCACATCCTTAGAATCAACACCCCGTTGCTGCCCTTCCTGCCCGAGCACAGAGTTGCCAGCTGACCGTAGCTGAGGCGGGCCACCCTGCACTGACTCTCTGCCCTGCACACACACTCCCAGGCTCAGAGGCCCGGTGACCCGACCAGGAGTCCAGATAAAGAAAGTCACCAAATACTCAGACTGCACGTCACTAACTCAACATAGATAACTGCACGTGCAGACACGTGTGGACTGCAAGGGGCCGGCAGGCCTCCTTCTGCCAGCACCGCTCACCTGTGCCGCGGGTCCCCCAGCGAGCAGGCTGACCTCCTCCGGCTTGGGGACCATGTAGGTGGTGAGTGCGCTCACCAGGTGCACCTGCTTCCCGTCGTTCCAGGGCAGGACGCCGGCGTGGTGCAGGAAGACGTAGGCGTACAGCGTGCCGTTGTTCCTCGTCTTCTTGGGGACAGAGACGTTGACTGTCCTGAAAAGACACCGACGACGCCAATGATGCCCTGTGTGTTCTGTTCTGTGGAAGCGGAGGCCAAGCACGTGTCTACAGAAGATGCTGTTTTGAACCCAAGCCGATTACTGTCGGCTGAGAGGTACTAAGAGTGAAACCCATCCACCTAGATGTTACTGAAGTCCTAAATGTATGTTTACGCAACATATTCTGAAAGCGTGAGCAGCTGCCACACAGCCTGCATTCCCGCCGAGGTTGCGGGCCAACCCCAGGCACGCGTGATCCACCCCGTCCCCACAGCAGCTCTCCCACAGGACTCGGGCCCTGCACAACGGCACGCACCCCAGTACTCGTCTCGCCGCCTCCCAGACAACAAAAACGGGAGAGGAGGACTCGTGAGGAGCACATCGCTCTTAAAATCAAGTTTCTTGAAACTTAAAAAACTAGAACCATCAGTAACATGCAGCTTTAGAAAATGACAGTGCATGCTTCCATGTTTGCACTGCTTGCTCTTCTCTGTAAAGCTACACTTCACCTAATTTTGATTTTCTGCTAAATCCTTCCGTCCATCCTTCTCTCTTCCCTTCTAGATAACAGAACTGAACCACTTCTGTTGGGAAGACACAAGTTTTGCTGTGGGAACTGCGTAAGCTCTGGTCGCCACGTCGTCTGCACCCATCCCACCTCTCCGGAAACTCCGCAGGGCCGAGCTGCATCCTACAGCTGTTAGAAGCCGGGTAAGCTACTTCCCAAGTGACAAACGGGTCAGCTGCTACCTTCAAGTGAAACGAAGTTTGCTGCCTGCGTTTCACAGATGTTTGCAGCTGAAACGCTCCACGGTGCCCGAGACGGTCGGTAATGCCACTTCCCTGAGGTACACTTCACACACACACACACACACACTGACTCTTCAACAATCTCAATGTCCACGGGGCTGGCCTGTCACCTTGCCCACATCCGTACCTTTCAAATTTGGACTCCACGTCAAAGTCCTCCACGTTCAAGACCAGATCCACGTTGTTCTCAGCGCCCAGGTTAGAGCGCGTGGTGGTATACACACTGAGCTGGAAAAAGGACCGTCAAGAAAATCAAGCCTGCGAGGGCCCTGGCAGAAAGCGCAGGGCGCCGACAGAGGAAGACCCGAGCGGCCGCTGAAGGGAAGGTGCCTGCCGGTCCTCAGGGGACAGAACTCGGCGGCGACACGACGGCTGCGAGGGGCAGGGAGGGGCGTCCGCTGACGCCTGGGGCTGGCCGCGGGCCCGGGGGGGCACAGGGGCCGGCTGCGGGCCGAGGGTCGTCGGGGCTCGCGGCGAGGCGGCTCGGCCGGCCGCCCGAGGGCGGAGGTCGGGCTGGGGACCCGCGCTCACCTGCAGCTTGGGCCTCTGCGCCAGGTAGGGCTGGATGCAGCGGCCGTGGCCGGAGCACGGGCGGGTGTAGACGATGCCGTACATGACCCAGCAGGTGTGCACCACGTACACCACGAACACGCCCACGACCAGGCTGGTGAAGGAGCTGCGGCCGCTCCACATGGCGCCGCCGCCGGGCCCGGCCGGGTCGCCTCTCAGACGCGAGCGCTCCGCCCGTCGGGCGCCCTGCCGGCCGCTCTGGCCGCCGCCGCTCACGCGAAAGCCGCCGCGCGCCGCCGCCACCGCCGGGGAACGAACGCGCCGCGCGCCGCGGGCCGCCGGCTGCCCCGCATGCTCGCCGCCGCCGACCTGGAGCCGCTGGATTGATTCGCCGCCGCGCCGCTTCCGGGCCTCGCACCGGCCGCCGGAAGTGGGCGTGCCGCGTGGCCCCCTGGGAAGCGTAGTCCCACCAGCCTCACGCACGCGCCGGCGTCGGGGACGCGGTGTGACGTCATCCTTCCCGCCGTCCTCCCGGCGTGCTCCGCGGTTCCGGCGGGTCGAGGGACGTCTCGCGGNCCCCCTGGGAAGCGTAGTCCCACCAGCCTCACGCACGCGCCGGCGTCGGGGACGCGGTGTGACGTCATCCTTCCCGCCGTCCTCCCGGCGTGCTCCGCGGTTCCGGCGGGTCGAGGGACGTCTCGCGGAGAGTGGAGGCCGCGGGGCGGAGGGCGGGCTGCGCGCCCCCTCCTCCCGAGGAGGAGGCAGCGGAAAAAAATAGGCGCGCGAAAGGCAGCGACCGTTCGTGTTTTTTTTCGCTGCCTTTCGACATGAGCCCCCAGATGGGCCGCGTGTGAGGAAGAACGCAGCCTTTCCAGAAGAAAGGCGGGGGCCCCGTCACAACCGACAGCATCCAGTCTATAATCAGAAAGGGGTTTGATTTGAGCCAAACTGAGAACCGGGCCGGAGGCCCCTTGCCAGGTTTCTCTGAGAAACCGCTCCGGAGGAGCGTGGTTTTCAGCAGTTTCCTATTTTGTCAAAGCAAAGAACGTTAAACAAGTCAGGGGCACATTTCTTTAAACAAACAAAAACAGACCAGCACGCAGACGGAGTCAACCTGGCGGGGAAGGGAGTCAGCACAGGAGGTCCCGCATCCGGGTCCCAGGAAGAGCGGCTTTTAATCTTTAACATCGGCGTCCTTTACTTCTGGCCAGTGTGTCCTCTCGAATAATTAAAGCAGGTGTACAGTGTCTGTTTCATAGACCATAACTAGGTCATTTTATTTAGTTAGGATCAAATTCAAGTGAATTGAAGTATAAGCCAGAGTGACCTCTTCATATCTCAATCTATGAGCACTGAAGAAATTTTAAATCATTCTCCCGTGCGTCCTGGGAGCCGCCGTCACCAAGGGCTGAACCTGATCCTCAAGAGCTCCCAGTAGAACCCACCGCCTGCCGAGGAACAGTCTAACTGGGGCTTCAGGGAGGGAGGGAGCTCGTCTGGCTGCCCAGGCTTGATGGTGCGTGCGTCTCCCTGTTGGGGGCTGCCCTGATGGCCTCTGGAAGGGTGCGTGCTCTTCCGGTTCCCGTCCGAGAGCCGAGGAGGCAGGGCCCTGGGTGCGCTGGAGCTGCCCACGCCCAGCTCCCTGTGACAGAGAGCGAGCCGTCTGCGTTCCTGTTCACATCTACTTCTCTTTTCCATCTGTCTCAGACAATCAAAAACGTTGCTAAGCATTTACAGAAGTGGTTCAATTCAGTTCAATTGCTCAGTCGTGTCCGGCTCTTGGCAATCCCATGAATTGAAGCACGCCAGGCCTCCCTGTCCATCACCAACTCCCGGAGTTTACTCCAACTCATGTCCATCAAGTCGGGGATGCCATCCAGCCGCCTCATCTTCTGTCGTCCCCTTCTCCTCCTGCCCCCAATCCCTCCCAGCATCAGAGTCTTTTCCAGTGAG
>SJYV01013228.1:7681-34259 GCA_006410875.1 Neotragus pygmaeus | reverse complement strand
TCCAAATAGGAAAAGGAGTACATCAAGGCTGTATATTGTCACCCTGCTTATTTTACTTATATGCAGAGTGTGTCATGAGAAACACTGGGCTGGAGGAAGAACAAGCTGGGATCAAGATTGCCAGGAGAAATATCAATAACCTCAGATATGCACATGATACCACCCCTATGGCAGAAACCAAAGAAGAACTAAAGAGTCTCTTGATGAAATGAAAGAGGAGAGTAAAATTGTTGGCTTTTTCAACAATTAGAAAGCTAAGATCATGGCATCCAGTCCCATCACTTCATGCCAAATAGATGGAGAAACAGTGGAAACAGTGACTTGACTTTATTTTCTTGTGCTCCAAAATCACTGCATATGGTGACTGCAGCCATGAAACTAAAAGATGCTTACTCCTTGGAAAGAAAGTTATGATCAACCTAGACAGCATATTAAAAAGCAGAGACATTACTTTGCCAACAAAGATCTGTCTAGTCAAGACTGTGGTTTTTCCAGTAGTCACGTATGAATGTGACAGTTTGACTACAAACAAAGCTGAGCCCTGAAGAATTGATGCTTTTGAACTGTGGTGTTAGAGTAGACTCTTGAGAGTCCCTTGGACTGCAAGGAGATCCAAACAGTCCATCCTAAAGGAGGTCAGTCCTGGGTGTTCATTGAAAGGACTGATGTTGAAGCTGAAACTCCAATCTTTGGCTACCTGATGCGAAGAACTGACTCATTTGAAAAAACCCTGTCGCTGGGAAAGATTGAAGGCAAGAANAACAGTCCATCCTAAAGGAGGTCAGTCCTGGGTGTTCATTGAAAGGACTGATGTTGAAGCTGAAACTCCAATCTTTGGCTACCTGATGCGAAGAACTGACTCATTTGAAAAAACCCTGTCGCTGGGAAAGATTGAAGGCAAGAAGAGAAGGGGATGATGGAGGATGAGAGGGTTGGATGGCATCACTGGCTCAATGGCCATGAGTTTGAGTAAACTCCAGGAGTTGATGATGGACAGGGAGGCCTGGCGTACTGCAGCCCATGGGGTTGCAAAGAGTCAGACACGACTGAGTGACTGAACCAAACTGAATGAAGGTCACAGCAAAGGAAACAGAAAGCAGACGATATATTTTATAAATAGATATATAAAATGGATGGGAATTGGTGACTAATTGTGTGTGTGTAAGGGAGGTGAAAGATAATAAGATTGACATTGAGTGTGGCATTCTAGTTTGAAAGATCTACACTCAGATGGTCCTAAAATGAGCCCATTATATGTGGTTCATTAGCTGTGGAATTTGATATTCAAGTTTAGAATTAAATTAACTTTACATTTGAAAGAAAGATTTCCCTCAGAACTAAAAAATAATGAATTGCTTTGAGTCTGCAGTCACTCATGGGAACTACTCTCAAAAATTTGTAAGATGAGGTTGACAACATCAGAGAATCTTACTTTTAAGCTCACTGGGTCAAAATTAGGAAGAGAAATCAAGTTTAATATAAAATAGAACAGTCTTCCTAAAAAGGCAAAATTCATCAATTAAAAACAAAATATAATTAGGATTAATGGACAAAAATAAATGATCTTTTTATTTTATATATTTGAGACTATTCTAGCTATTGAAGGTGTCTTGCTTTGAGTTCTTTCCTTCTATTTAAAATGTAAGCATCTCTACTACNTAAAAACAAAATATAATTAGGATTAATGGACAAAAATAAATGATCTTTTTATTTTATATATTTGAGACTATTCTAGCTATTGAAGGTGTCTTGCTTTGAGTTCTTTCCTTCTATTTAAAATGTAAGCATCTCTACTACTTACCTGAAAGACTGTCATCTAAGGAAAATTGAAGGCAAATTGAAATGCATAGGTAAGAGAACACTGAAGATATTGTGAAGAAAATTAAAATCAGCATATTGAGGGCTTCCCAGGTAGCTCAATAGTAAAGAATCCACCTGCCAATACAGGAGATTCAGAAGACACGGGCTCAGACCCTGGGTGGGGATGATCCCCTGGAGGAGGAAATGGCAAGCCACTCCAGTATGCTTGCCTGGAAAATCCCATGGAGAGAGGAGCATGATGGGCTACATGTCATACATGGGGTTGCAAAGAGTTGGACATGACTGAGAGACTGAACACACAACAACATTGCCAAGAATTTATAATTCCACTTTCTTGAGTAAAATACAAATGAAAAAAATCAATCCCAGAAAGGGGAGAAATGTTTTTTCCAATGAAAATAGAGAACATGTATTTTTTAGTTAAAGATTAATATAAAAAAAATTCTTGCCTTCTTTTGTAAATAGAATGATTGACTAGAAAGAAAAAATCCATGAAATAGAGGTATTAGAAAGAAAAAGTCCATGAAATAGAGGTATTGTGTGTGTCTAATAATTTTAATAAAGCTACAATTTAAAGTTCTGAGAACTCTGATTATTAACATTGAGGAGTTATTCCATTGTAAACATTTGTCTAGATTTTCAGTCCCCTTCCTGATTTTATTGTAAGCAAATTCCAATTTTACTGAGGCAGTTGAAATTCATTTGTTTGAATACAGATTATATTAACTCTTTCATCTGTTTAGCTAAAATATCTGTACCGCTCATGAGTCTTTAATGTTGTAAACCGATCCATCCATGAAGAAATGAATTCTAATAAACTCATTGATATCAGAGGTGAACCTAGACGATACCACTGGGTATGCCAAAAGACATCTCAGTTTTCTAAATGACATATTTTTCTGAATAAAGTGTGGACTCAAAAACATTTTCATAGTACTAATTTTTCTTCTAGGAGAATATTTCAGAGAAGAATAAGATAGGCTTATAGCAGGTAGACAAAGCCTTACCTACTGGAAAAGTGAAATAGCTCATAACTGGGCACATATGCACTGTTTCTATCCATCTGAATTTCTTAAAGCTAGTATCATTTATTTATTCATGGAAGAATTATTTTATGAGCAAAAAGTAAACACCAGATGTCTCACAGGTAAAGGGATAAAAAATGTGCTCCATACTTGGCACTGGAGAAGGCAGCTTAAAAATCACTTGAAAACTATCAAATGAAGGATTACACAGAAAGCTACAATTTCACAGGGTAGCACTCACTTGAGCTGCATATTTAAAAATGAGCTAGGGGATGACAGAGAGACTAACATTTATAAAATTTACAGAGGAAAGTAAGTTTCAGTTCAGTTCAGTTCAATTCAGTCGCTCAGTCGTGTCCGACTCTTTGCGATCCCATGAATTGCAGCACTCCAGGCCTCCCTGTCCACCACCAACTCCCGGAATTCACTCAGACTCATGTTCATTTAGTCAGTGATGCCATCCAGCCATCTCATCCTCTGTCATCCCCTTCTCCTCCTCCCCCCAATCCCTCCCAGCATCAGAGTCTTTTCCAATGAGTCAACTCTTTGCACAAGGTGGCCAAAGTACTGGAGTTTCAGCTTCAGCATCATTTCCTCCAAAGAAATCCCAGGGCTTTAGGAAACTAGAACTATCCAGAAATTACAAAAGTACAGGGAAATATGGGAGGAGGCAGAAGCAAAGTTAGAGTGGAGAAAGGTACATTAAAAATGTTCAGCATCACTAATTAACAAGGAAATGCAAATCAAAAGCACAATGACATATCACCTCATATTAGTTATTTTAATGGCTATTATTAAAAATAAAACAAATAATGAGTGCTGGTGAGGACTTGGAGAAAAGGGAACCCTCATACACTGTTGGTAAAAATATAAATTGGTGCAGCCACTATGCAAAACTGTATGAAGTTCTTTAAAAAATTAAAAGCAGAACTATCATATGATCCAGCAATTCCATTTCTTAGTATATACCCAAAGGAAATGAAAACAGAATATTGATGAGATATATGCATTCTCATGTTTATTGCAGCATTACTCTTAATAGCCAGGATATGGAAACAAACTGTCTGTCAACACATGAATGGATAAAGATCTCTCTCTCTCTCTCTCTCTCTCTCTCTCTCTCTCTCTCTCTCTCACACACACACACACACACACACAAACACAGAGGAATATTATTTAGCCATGAGAAGGAAAGAAATCCTATCACTTGTGACAACATGGATGATCTATGAGAACATTAGACTGAGATGTCAGACAGAAAAAGACAATGACTGTGTGATGTCATTTACATATAGTACCTAAAAAAACGAAACTCATAAAAAGAGCATAAAATGATGGTTACTCATTTTAGCTGGCAGGTGGAGGGATAGATATGCTGTTCAAGGGTACAAATAAAGGAAACAAATTTACAACCTGTAGTAAGTCCTAGATAGCTAATGCACAGTAGAGTGAATCTATAGACAAAAAGACTGTATTACAATCAAGTTTACTGAGATTAAATCTTAATTATTCCTAACAAAAAAGTAAGGTTAATCATATTATGTGACAGAAGTGTTAACACTCTATTGGCAATCATATTGCAATATACAGTGTCCAAAAACCAAGTTGGACATTGGCCAAGTACAAAGTTAAGGAATTCTTAACTAAGAATTAGATTTACTAAGTTAAGGAATTAGTATTTATAATACAAAATACAAATAAAAATGACAAAAAGAAAAAATTATTTTCACAAAATAAAATTCACTAAAAAACTTAGGTGTATTTTGCAGTTACCTTAAATAGAGTCATTTTCAACACCCATCTGAAAGCAAAAGCAAGCAATAAAAAGAAACAGCATAAGAAAATATGTCACTAGAGAAGGTGAGGGTCATCAAAATGCACACGTAAATAGTTTTTCTTTATAGTGTGTTTAAGAAAAACTATGTTCTTTTTTATTAAAAGATAGTGCCATCCAGAGTTAAAATGACCAGATTTCAGAGACTGAAGCAGAGATTGAGTATGCTGCAAAATTCTTAATGGAAATATATAAGAACATGAAACCTGGCAATGTAGATATGCAAACTGTGGCTCAGTACAGTTGCTCAGCTGTGTCTGACTCTTTGCAACCCCACAAACTGCAGCATGCCAGGCCTCCCTGTCCATCATCAACACCCAGAACTCAAACTCATGTCCATCAAGACAGTGATGCCATTCAACCATCTCATCCTCTCTGTTGTCCCTGTCTCCTCATGCCCAATTACTTTCCCAGCATCAGGGTCTTTATCAAGGAGCCAGTTCTTTGCATTAGGTGGCCAGAGTATTGGAGTTTCAGCTTCAGCATCAGTCCTTCCAATGAATATTNCTCTGTTGTCCCTGTCTCCTCATGCCCAATTACTTTCCCAGCATCAGGGTCTTTATCAAGGAGCCAGTTCTTTGCATTAGGTGGCCAGAGTATTGGAGTTTCAGCTTCAGCATCAGTCCTTCCAATGAATATTCACAACTGATTTCCTTTTGAATGGTACTGGAGTGCTGTGATGGTGTGATCACTCACCTAGAGCCAGAAATCCTGGAATGTCCAGTCAAGTAGGCATTAGGAAGCATCACTACGAACAAAGCTAGTGGAGGTGATAGAATTC
Organism: Neotragus pygmaeus; assembly: GCA_006410875.1. Lineage (NCBI taxonomy): Eukaryota > Metazoa > Chordata > Mammalia > Artiodactyla > Bovidae > Neotragus > Neotragus pygmaeus. The sequence goes on along the minus strand of SJYV01013228.1, from coordinate 28,798 downwards.
TAGTTGAGCTATTTCAAATCCTTAAGGATGATGCTGTGAAAGGGCTGCACTCAATATGCCAGCACATTTAGAAAACTCAGCAGTGGCCATAGGACTGGAAAAGGTCAGTTTTCATTCCAATCCCAAAGAAAGGCAATGCCAAAAAAATGCTCAAACTACCGCANCTTAAGGATGATGCTGTGAAAGGGCTGCACTCAATATGCCAGCACATTTAGAAAACTCAGCAGTGGCCATAGGACTGGAAAAGGTCAGTTTTCATTCCAATCCCAAAGAAAGGCAATGCCAAAAAAATGCTCAAACTACCGCAGAATTGCACTCATCTCACAGGCTAGCAAAGTAATGCTCAAAATTCTCCAAGCCAGGGTTCAGCAATATGTGAACCGTGAACTTCTAGATGTTCAAACTGGTTTTAGAAAAGGCAGGGGAACCAGAGATTAAATTGCCAACAATCGCTGGATCATAGAAAATGAGAGAAAGTTCCAGAAAAACATCTACTTCTGTTTTATTGACTATGCCAAAGTATTTGACTGTGTGGATAACAATAAACTGTGGAAAATTCTGAAAGAGATGGGAACACCAGACCACCTGACCNAGTTTATTGTGATCCACACAGTCAAAGGCTTTGGCATAGTCAATAAAGCAGAAATAGATGTATTTCTGGAGCTCTCTTGCTTTTTCCATGATCCAGAGGATGTTGGCAATTTGATCTCTGGTTCCTCTGTCTTTTTCATACAGTAGTCCTAAGTTAAATGTAAATTTCGAATATACTGATGATTCATAAGATCTATAAATCCTATCCAATGAGCGATTAAATTTCAAGTACTAAGGATGCAACCAAATCACTAGAATGGTGGATAGTAAGTAGAAATTTTAAAGTTTTTAAAGACTAATTCCAAATAATTTGGATGTGAATTCTGTCACTGATCAAGAGATGTTCAAATCTATATACATGATTAGACACTAATGTGCTGTATCCAAACCATTTAGATAGCTGATTTCAAAGATATTTTTTAATTTGTTGTATTTTATCAGATAATGTCTACATATTTAAAAACAAATAATATTCTTGTCTTACAGTAACTCTTGATCTATTTTTTCAAAACTATATTTCTTGAAGAAGTCCCCTCTTAGCCTGTCAATTCCTTTATTGGTTCCACTTCTATATCTAGGGTAATGTTAGTGACAACATTAAAGGGATTTTTCTAGGATGAGGGAATGATTATTCTAAGTTTCGTAAGGCAAAATAACTGTGATCATGTTGTAACAAAAAAAGTAAAGCCATGTTCAAAGTCAAGAAAGCAGACCCAGAGGAAAAACTAAAGAATGAGAGTGAAAGTGTTAGTCGTGTCCGACTCTGTGATCCCATAGACTGTAGCCCTCCAGGTTCCTCTGTCCATGGAATTCTCTAGGAAAGAATACTGGAGAGAGTTGCCATTTCCTTTTCCAGGGATCTTCCTGATCCAGGGACTGAACCTGTGACTCCTGCATTGTAGGCAGATTCTTTACCTTCTGAGCCATCAGGGAAGCCAAAGAATGAGGGTTGGTGGTAAATGGTGGAATAACAAATGAAGGCAGAACAATGACTTGGGTATAAGGTGATGGTGAAAATATTAGATCAGAAGCAGTTGGGACATGACAGGAGAAAAGAGGTTCTTTTCAAAAATGCAGGGATGGGGCTTTGCTGGTGGCTCAGCGGTAAAGAATCCACCTGCCAATGCAGGAGACATGGTTCGATCCCTGGTCTGGGATGATCCCACATGCCATGGAGCAATCAAGCCATGAACCACAGCAATTGTTCCTGTGCTCTATAGCCCAGGGGCCACAACTCCTGAAGGCCACGTGCAGCAAATACAGAAGCCCAGGCACTCCAAAGCCCATCCTCCACAACAAGAGAAGTCACTGCAATGAGAGGCTCACACATGGCAACTAGAGAGAAGCCCCAACTTGTGGCAACTAGAGAAAGCCTGTGCAACAGTGAAGACACTGCATAGCCAAAAATGAAAGAAATAAATGCAAGAATGCTAGTGACCATTGTATGTGTGATCCTAATAACTCAAAGGGGAAAAGTTATGTAGAACTCAAAAGCTTGTAAATTCCTTAATGAAAACAAAAATTACAGAACATAGTGCACACACTTATCAAGCACTGATGCTTAAAAAAAATAAATTCATCATCCTCTCGAAATATGAAGTTTTGATTCTTAAAAAGTTGGCATCTAACAAGATAAAGACTTTCTAAACCATCATCCCCACTCCCACTTCTTAGGATTAGTGTGTTAACTGAGATGGATGAAGCTCAAAGACAGTTTAGGGATCAAAGAGCCAAGAGCTACACTTTCATGAATAAGATACACCTCATCTAGGATAAGCCTGGATATAGCGCTTAGACTATCTGTACTCTGGACATTGGGCAATGTTCCTTTGAATTTATTTTTCCTTACCTTCATAGTAACTTGTAGTGTCAATTTTATGCTAATATTCTGAAAGAGAGAACAGCCTAAAAGGAGAAGTGCCCTGAAAAACCTCCCTCTTGATATGATAGTAGGATGAATTACGGGTCAGAAATGCAAGGAAAATATTTGGATCTCTAGTGTTCTTTCCAGATCCACACCCCAACTGCCTTCCACAAGAAGCTCTTGAGTATATCATGGCTGCTAAAAGTCACAGCATTGTCTGGTTTTTGCTCCCACTAAGGACTAGTTATTTAAATTTTCCCTGAAAAAACCCAGTAATGTCTTAATAAACTTAATTGGGGTTTGGATAAGATTCTTTGAATTATTTTAAAAGAATTAAATTAAGAAACTCTTCCAAATGATTATGTCAATCTCATTTAGAGCACGCCTTCTACTTAGGACTTTGTCGTTTTTTTTAATTAATTGCAATAAATCTGCAATTTTGTCTCATCTTCTCTTGACTCTAGTAAAGTAAAGCAGTTCATGATTAAACTGAAAATAAGTCTAGTCATCTCAACATAGGTCATGACAATAAATATAATAAATTTAGTACTGCCAGAAGAGTGCTTTTGAAAGCTTGTCAAAAGAAGCAAGCAAATAAACATGAGCTGGGAAAATTGTACTCTTAATTCTCTGGCTTTCCTGAATGTCTTTGTTTAAAAATATTCCTACTACACCAGCAGAATTCAGAATTTATAAGTGAGGGAATCGGTAAAGAATACATAAATACTGTTTAAAAGCTTTCTGGCTTTTCTACCTTCAGTTGCCTATTCAATACAACCGTGGGCTTATGACAAATGATCTGTATATCAAATTCCCAAACAGGAGAGAACCACTTATTTTGCGTATAATTGGAAAAAAAAGTTTCATTTGACAGCACCGACAGAACAACCCCTGATTTTATTGTTTGCTCTTCAAATACAGCTTGATCTACTTTGTTCAGTCCTTTATTTTCATATATTCTTTTCCAATGACTACAGAAATAAACATGATAAGAATTTTTTGTAGCAATCCTCTGCAGGTTTCTTACTTTAACTATAAAATATAGCCCAAACACAGCTGTGGTCAATTACATCTTGTGAATTTAACTTTTTACCAATGCATATCTAAAATATTTGCCTTTTTCAAATGTACAAATTGCCTAAGCAGACAGTAATATATGATAATAATATGAAAATATTCATGATTTTGATATTTCCAATGTTTCTTTGGTTCATTGCTATTTTCCATGTTTCTTGGTTTACTCTGTACTTANTCTAAAATATTTGCCTTTTTCAAATGTACAAATTGCCTAAGCAGACAGTAATATATGATAATAATATGAAAATATTCATGATTTTGATATTTCCAATGTTTCTTTGGTTCATTGCTATTTTCCATGTTTCTTGGTTTACTCTGTACTTAGTAAAGTGCCTTGTACCTAATAAGGACTCAGTGAACATTTGTTAATTGAAAATTATCTGAGAAAGACATATTTAGTCTATCATACCTCACAAATAGGCAAAAACTATTACAAAGTAAAAAAAGTGGAAGTAAAAATAATTTGTGATTTCTTTGGCTTTATTTCAGGTTCAGGTTTTACTCCATGTTTCACTGTCTTTAAGCACCTCAAATAAAGATGTTATGTTATGACTTTAAAATTATTTTAAAAATTAGTTTGTCTGTAATATTAAATATTAATTCATTTGACTGATAATTAAATCCCCCCAAAAAAGAATATAAAAGTGCTTTTATATTAGCAGAAAACTGTTCAACTGAAGTTACAAAAATATTTCAGAATACATTTTGATATTAGAAATCACTGCTGTATATGCTTTCTACACTTTTGAATTTTAACAAATACTCTGCATTCCTTATTATCCAAGAGACAATCTTCCAATGACCAATGAAGAATATTGTTTTGTTTGTTTCCTGAAAGACATCTATTATTTTCTCTTTTTTCACCATCAGATGGAAATTCTATTAGGAAATAAAATACAAAATACAGTCTCTAAGTATCCCAGTTTAAATTAGACCCAATTTACCAGCACAATTCATATTCTGACTGTTGAATAATATGCAGAACAGTTTTCCAAATATCTATACTTCAAAGTCCACTAAGGATCAAAAGAAATGAATTCTGAAGAAGGTGACAAAGGTGACATCTAGATTTGATAATGAAAGCTGAGATTAAAGTTCATGGAACCAAATTCTAGGAAAGAAAAATAGCATCTATTAATCTGTTCAAAACCTTGAGATGTTATTTTGGAGATATATTTTAAAAACCATAGAAGTACTTTTATAAAACATAATGACTGAAAAAAAGTTAAGATAACGTATCAAGAAACAGATACAACTCACAACATACAAACAGAAAACCACCATTCAAATCAAATTTATGTCCTTGCATTCTTAATGACAGTATTTTACAAAGTAATATTTTTACAGTTAGGGGAATGCAGGGCAAGAAAATATAATAAATTTAAATGAAAAACTGAGGATTTTTTTCACTACCTGACAGAAATAATAGCCTATAGCATTCAGAAACATTATTTTAATGACCACTAATTCTTTTTTAAAGTATAAGGTAACAAAAATTCTATAGCAGACATAAACAGAAAAATGAATTTTTATATAGAAAGACTAAGAACAAGATCAAAGGTTTTTCATAAATTCTTGCAAGTATCTCCTCTTACTCCCTAATTTCTACTTGTTTATATCTTTAAATGTTGATTTTAAAGTCAATTAGTAGATATTACTCTACTTAAAACCTTTCTACTATATTCAAATATTGTCACAGGGTAAAATACCTCTTTTTTCATAGTAAGTTATCTGGATTTATACTTTCAGTTATGTAAAGTAATAACTTTTAATTGGGAAAAATCTATTCTCCAAATATAAACCAAAGAGAACTAAGAAATCAAATGCATTTAGATAGAAATAAACAGTTGTGCATTATGCTTCACTTCTACTTCCATTTTAGATTTGTAAGCCACTTCAACACAGAAATGACAGTTACTGTTTTAGTCCTAGGCTGGGAAAATAGAAGTCTGGTTACATTATGTGCTATTACTTTTTTTAAAAAGTAGAAATAAAGGATAAGATACACTGCACCAAAGAACTAGCTGTACCACTGGCTGTTCTAGATCTCTGATGTAGAATAGAAAAAGGGAGATAAGAAAGATAAACAATGATATCTTTTTATAAATTTGTCAGGACTCTATTACACTTAACTGACAGATTATTCAAAATGTGTTTTGACTTCCATTCCACTGTAATAATCTCTGATTAAAGACATCAATAATTTTTAAAGGATAAATCCAAAGAATTCCTTTAAACCTTTATGTTCTTAGATCTGAATATAGTATCTCATGGTATTAACCACTCCAAATTCCTGTATGTCTTTTCTATTCATGGCTTCCATGACACTACTTTTTCTTACCTTTTCCTACTGTCACAACTACCTCTTGTCAGCGATATTTTCCTTTAACTTTTAATGTTACTCAGGGTGCTAACCTTCACACTTTCTCTTCTCAGTACCCACACTGGTGATTTCAACGGTCTCATGTGCTTTGACTTCTGTAACTCTACCCAAGAACTTGTTTTCTAGAATAAGTATGCATAAGTCTTCTGGATGTGTCCATATGACTATGATCTTAAATACCTCAAGCTCAGCCAAAATTTGAATTCATTACCTTCTACTCCAAATTTGCATTCTCATTCCTCTCCAAGATGAAATCAATTTCTTGAAACACATGATCTGCCAAAACTCATATACGGAGGAAAAGACTATATGAATAGGTCAATTTCCATTTAAAAAAAAAATTGAATCAATAAGTGTCCAAAATAAAAAGAACCAGGCCCAGATGGGTTCACTGGTAAATTCTACCAAACATTTAAGAAAGAATTTATACCAATTCTCTACAATCTCTTTCAAAAGATAGAAGCAGATGAATACAGGGGTTACTTCTTAACTCAACCAATGGGGCCAGCATTTCCCTAACACCAAAACTATACAATGACATTAAAGAAAAAAGGAATATGAAACAATGTTTATCATGAACATAGATGCTAAATCCTCAACAAAACATTAGCAAGTAAAACCTAATAATATATAACCATTTTGCATTTCCCATTTAGTATAGAAGAGAATTTGGTACTCCTGCATTTTGGTGCACACAAGAAATTTTTTATCTATTTCCCCAACCCTGTATAAGCTCTGTAATCAAATCACAGTGGCCTCCAAATTCAGATTCCCAGGGGATTCTCAGTCCCTTAGCCAGATGCCCAGATTGGGAAATCTGTTGCGCCCACCAGGACCCAGGAGAAAGGAGCAGAAATCCCACAAGAGACTGACCCAGACTTGCCTCTGAGTCTTGCCATGAGTCTCCAGTGGTGGTGTGGGCTGACGGTGGCCTGCTACAGGGTCAGGGGCATTGAGTGTGGCAATGCCTGCATGGAACCTTTTGAAGGAGGTCGCCATTATCTTCATTACCTCCACCATAATTTGGTCTCAGGTCAACAGAGAGGGAACACAGTCTTGCCCATCAACAGAAAATTGGACTAAAGATTTACTGAGCAACATCAGAACAAAACCACCCATCAGAACAAGACTCAGTTTTGCCCACAGCCAGTCTCTCCCATCAGGAAGTTTCCAGAAGACTCTTATCCTCATCCTTGAGAGGACAGACAGAATGAAAAACACAACCAGAGATAACTAATCAAACTGATCACATCATCATAGTCTTGTCTACATCAATGAAACTATGAGCCAAGCCATGTAGGGCCACCAAGGACAGATGTGTCATGATGGAGAGTTCTGACAAAATGTGGCCTGCTGGAGAAGGGAATGGCAAACCACAGCAGTATTCTTGCCTTGAGAATCCCAATAACACTATGAAAAGGCAAAAAGATATGACACTGGAAGATGAACTTCCCAGGTCAGTAGGTGCCCAATATGCTACTGGAGAAGAGCAGAGAAATAACTCCAGAAAGAACAAAAAGACAGAGCCAGAGTAAAAACAATACTCAGTTGTGGATGTGACTGGTGATGGAAGTAAAGTCCAATGCTTTAAAGAACAAAATTGTTCAGGAACCTAGCATGCTAGGTCCATGAATCAAGGTAAATTACAAGTGGTCAACAAGAGATTGCAAGAGTGAACATCGACATTTTAGCAATCAGTGAAGGAAAATGGACTGCAATTGGCGAATTTAATTCAGATGACCATTATGTCTACTACTGTGGGCAAGAATCCCTTAGAAGAATCAGAGCAACCCTCATGATCATCAAAAAGAGTCCAAAATGCAGTACATGGGTGCAATCTTAAAATGACAGAATGATCTCTGTTCGTTTCCAAGGCAAACCATTGAGTAACGCAGTAAGCCAAGTGTATGTCCCAATCAGCAATGCTGAAGAGGCTGAAATTGAATGGTTTTGATGAAAGTGAAAGAAAGGAGTGAAAAAGTTGGCATAAAGCTCAACATTCAGAATACTAAGATCATGGCTTCTGGTCCCATCATTCCATGGAAAATAGGGAAACAGTGACAGATTTTAATTTGGGGAGCTCCAAAATCACTGTAGATAGTGACTACAACGATGAAATCAAAAGATGCTTGCTATTTGGAAGAAAAGTTATGACCAACCTAGACAGCATATTAAACAGCAGAGACATTACTTCACTGACAAAGTCCATCTAGTCAAGGCTATGGTTTTCCAGTAGTCATGTATGGATGTGAGAGTTGGACTATAAAGAAAGCTGAGTGCCAAAGAATTGATGCTTTTGAACTGTGGTGCTAGGGAAGACTCTTGAGAGTCTCTTGGACTGCAAGGAGATCCAACCAGTCCATCTAAAGGAAATCAGTCCTGAATATTCATTGGAAGGTCTGATGCTGAAGTTGAAACTCCAATACTTTGGTCACCTGATGTGAAGAACTGACTCATTTGAAAAGACTCTGATGTTGGGAAAGATTGAAGGCAGGAGGAGAAGGGGATGATAGAGGATGAGGTGGTTGGATAGCATCACCAATTCAATGGACATGAGTTTGAGTGAACTCCAGGAGTTGGTGATGGACAGGGAAGCCTGGCATGCTGCAGTCCATGGGGTCACAAAGAGTGAGACATGACTGAGTGACTGAATTGAACTGAACTGATGAAGACCCACAAGATCTTCTAGGACTAACACCCAAAAAAGATGTCCTTTTCATCACAGGGGACTAGAATGTAAAAATAGGAAATCAAGAGAAACTTGGAGTAACAGACAAGTTGGCCTCGGAGTACAAAATGTTTCAGGGAAAAGGCTAACAGAGTTTTGCAAAGAGAACACACTGGTCATAGCAAACACCCTTTTCCAACAACACAACAGACAACTCTTTACAGGGACATCACAAGATGGTCAATACCTAAATCAGATTGGTTGTATTCTTTGCAACCAAAGATAGAAAAGCTTTATACAGTCAGCAAAAACAGGAGCTGACTGTGGCTCAGATCATGAACTTCTTAGTGCAAAATTCAGACTTATATTCAATAAAGGAACAAAAACTCTAGATCATTTGGGTATGACCTAAATCAAATCCCTTATGATTATACAGTGGAAGTGACAAATAAATTCAAAGGATTAGATCTGATAGAAATAGTGCCTGAAGAACTATGGATGGAGGTTTGTGACATTGTACAGGAGGCAGTGATCAAGATCATCCAAGGAAAAAAATGCAAAAAGGCAAAATGGTTGTCTGAGGAGGCCTTACAAATAGCTGAGAAAAGAAGAGACATGAAACGCAATGGAGAAAAGGAAAGATATACCCATTTGAATGCAGAGTTCCAAAGAATAGCAAGGAGAGGTAAGAAAGCCTTCTGCAGTGATCAATGCAAAGAAATAGAGGAAAACAGAATGGGAAAGACAAGAGATCTCTTCAAGGAAATTAGAGATACCAAGGGAACATTTCATGCAAAGATGGGCACAAAAAGGACGTAAATGGCATGGACCTAACAGAAGCAGAAGATATTAACAAGAGGTGGTGAGAATATACAGAAAAAATATACAAAAAATATCTTCATGACTTAGATAACCACAATGGTGTGATCACTCACCTAGAGCCAGATCCTGGAGTCTGAAGTCAAATGGGTCATAGGAAGCATCACTATGAACAAAGCTAGTGCAGGTGATAGAATTCCAGCTGAGCTATTTCAAATCCTAAAAGATGATGCTGTGAAAGTGCTACACTCATTATGCCAGCAAATTTGGATAACTCAAAAGTGACCACAGGACTGGAAAAGGTCAGTGTTCATTCCAATCCCAAAGGGCAATGCCAAAGAGTGTTCAAACTACTGGACAATTGCAGTCATCTCACATTGGCAAAGTAACGCTCAAAGTTCTCTAAGCCAGGCTTCAACAGTACATGAACCATGAACTTCCAGATGTTCTATCTGGATTTAGAAAAGGAAGAGTAACCAGATATCAGGTTGCTAAAATCCATTTGATCCTAGAAAAAACAAGAGAGTTCCAGAAAATCATCTACTTATGCTTTATAGATTATGCCAAAGCCTTTGACTGTGTAGATCATAACAAACAAAATTCTGAAAGAGATGGGAATACCAGACCACCTGACCTGCCTCCTGAGTAATCTGCATGCAGGTCAAGAAGCAATAGTTAGAATCAGACATGGAACAACAGACTGGTTCCAAATTGGGAGAGGAGTATGTCAAGGCTATCTACTGTCACCCTGCCTATTTAATTTATATGCAGAGTACATCATGCAAAATGCTGGGCTGGATGAAGCACAAGCTGGAATCAAGATTGCTGGGAGAAATATCAATAACCTCAGATAAGTAGATGACACCACCCTAATGGCAGAAAGTGAAGAACGAAGAGCCTCTTGATGAAAGTGAAAGGGGAGAGTGAAAAGGCTGGATTAAAACTCAACATTTAGAAAACTAAGATCATGGCATCTGGTCCCATCTCTCCACATCATACAGATGGGGGAACAATGGAAACAGAGATTTTATTTTGGGGGGTTCAAAATCACTGCAGATGGTGATTGCATCCATGAAACTAAAAGACACTGGCTCCTTGGAAGAAAAGCTATGACAAACCTAGACAACTTATTAAAAAGCAAAGACATACTTTGCCAACAAAGGTCCATCTGGTCAAACCTCTGTTTTTTTTCATAGTCATGTATGGATGTGAGAGTTGAACTATAAAGAAAGCTGTGTGCCCAAAAATTGATGCTTTTTAACTGTGGTTTTGGAAAAAAAAAAAACAACTCCTGAGAGTCCCTTGGACTTCAAGGAGACCAAAACAGTCCATCTTAAAGGAAATTAGTCCTGAATATTCGTTGGAAAGACTGATGCTGATGCTGACGCTGAAGCTGAAGCTCCAATACTTTGGCCACATGATGCACAGAACTGACTTATTGGAAAAGACCGTGATGCTGGGAAAGATTAAAGACAGGAGGAGAAAGGGACTACAGAGGATGAGATGATTTGATGGCATCACTGACTTGATGGATTTGATTTTTAGCAAGATCTGAGAGTCGGTGATGGACAGGGAAGCCTGGCCTGCTACGGTCCATGGAGTCTGAAAGAGTCAGACACAACTGAGCAACTGAACTGAACTGAATGGTACTTCCTTACAAAACTAAACACAGTATAATCATACAATCATTCTCAGTGAAATTTTTTCAAATGAGTTGAAAAACATATCCACACAAAAATCTGTACACATATGTTTATAGAAGCTGCATTCATAATTGTCAAACTTGAAAGCAACCAAGATGTCTTCACGTAGGGTAATGGATAACCAAACTGTGGTATGCCTAGACAATGGAATATTATTAAGCATTTAAAAATGAGCTCTCCATTCATGAAAAGACAAGGAGGGATGTTGAAGCTGAAATTCCAATATTTTGGCCGCCTGATGTGAAGAGCTGACTCATTTGAAAAGACCCTGATGTTGGGAAAGATTGAAGGCAAGAGGAGAAGGGGATGACAGAGGATGAGATGATTAGATGGCATCACCAAATGAATGGACATGAGTTTGGATAAACTCTGGGAGTTGGTGATGGACAGGGAGGCCCGGCATGCTGTGGTTCATGGGGTCACAAAGAGTCAGATATGACTGAGACTGAGTGACTGAACTGAACTGAAGTAAAAGCCAGTCTGAAAAGAATACATAAGGTATTATTACAACTAGTTTATATTCTGGAAAAGTAAAAGTATGGAGATAGTGGGGGAAAAAAATCAGGTTACCAGGGTTTTAGGAAGCAAGAGAAATAAATAGGTGGAATACAGAGGATTTTTAAGAATTTTTATCACACATAACTATTCTGTATAATATTATAATAGTGGACACATGTCATTATAAATTTGTCCTAACCTATAGAATGTACACCAATAATGAACCCCAATGTAAACTATGGACATTGCATGATAATTATGTGTCAAGGGAGGTTCATCAATGACAACAAATGGGCCACTCTGATGGGTGATATTGATCATGGGAAAGGCTATAGATGTATAGGGACAGGAGGTATAAGAGAAATCTCTGTATTTTCCACTATATTTTGCTGTGAACTTAAAAACTGCTCTAAAAATAAAAATAAGGTCCTTAAAAAAAATATACAGGCATTTTGGCATGGAGAAACTGAACTCCCCACAGTTGCAAATATGGGAAGAACAAAAGCTAAAATGTTGCAAATCAAGTGACTTGGCAACACCCAAGTGTTGCCTTGGTGAATATATTACAGAAACATCTATTAATATGGTATTTCTGTGTCCAGGACTATGTGGTCTCAATGACCTTATAAAAGATTTCTCAAGGTAGGCAGAAGGATAAGGGCAAGGGACTGAAAATAAAGCACAAGAAAGGCATGGTGTTGAAGAACCCAGTCTCACTCCATACCACTCCACCCCCTTCCTCATGCCCTTCTGTCTCATCAATAATTACTCTTATACCAATAAAACAAAAGTAATAGATATTAATTGAGTGTCTGTGTTTAATGAGGTATTATAGATTGTTAAAGCAGGGAAAGGGAACATGAAGTATAAATCAAATCAAGGTAAGAATCAAGATTGACCACCATTGTTGTCCCATGTGGCATCAGATTAGGGTTCTGACATCAATGACCAAGGTAAAACCAGATCAGAAACCGGAAATGGAGTTGGGAGTCAAAATTCTCATCAGAATTAAGGATATTTTCCAGTCAAAAGCTAGAACCCTGAGTTGACTGATGTCAGGAAGCAACAGTTAGAACTGGACATGGAACAACAGACTAGTTCCAAATAGGAAAAGGAGTACATCAAGGCTATATATTGTCCCCTGCTTATTTAACTTATATGCAGAATACCTCATGAGAAATGCTGGGCTGGATGAAGCACAAGCTGGAATCAAGATTGCCAGGAGAAATATCAATAACCTGAGATATGCAAATGACACCACCCTTGTGGCAGAAAGTGAAGAAGAACTAAAGAGCCTCTTGATGAAAGTGAAAGAAGAGAGTGGAAAAGTTGGCTTAAAGCTCAACACTCAGAAAATGAAGATCATGGCATCCGGTCCCATCACTTCATGACAAATAGATGGGGAAATAGTCACTGATTTTATTTTGGGGGGCTCAAAAATCACTGCAGATGGTGACTTCAGCCATGAAATTAAAAGACATTTACTCCTTGGAAGGAAAGTTATAACCAACCTAGATAACATATTAAAAAGCAAAGGCATTACTTTGTCAACAAAGGTCTGTTTAGTCAAGGCTATGGTTTTTCCAGTAGTCATGTATGGATGTGAGAGTTGGACTATAAAGAAAACTGAGCTCCGAAGAATTGATGCTTTTGAACTGTGGTGTTGGAGTAGACTCTTGAGAGTCCCTTGGACTGCAAGAAGATCCAACCAGTCCATCCTAAAGGAAATCAGTCCTGGGTGTCAATGAAAATGAAAATCCAATATTTTGGCCACCTTATGCAAAGAGCTGGCTCATTTGAAAAAACCCTGATGTTGGGAAAGATTGGAGGCAGAAGGAGAAGGAGATGACAGAGGATGAGATGGTTAGATGGCATCGCCAACTCAATGGACATGAGTTTGGGTAAACTCCGGGAGTTGGTTATGGACAGGGAGACCTGGAGTGCTGCACTTCATGGAGTCGCAAAGAGTTGGACACCTAGTGACTGAACTGAACTTAACTAGCAAGAAAACAACTTATTTGAATTCTATGGTCTGAAACTGGTGATTTTGATGTTGTGATACTATTGAGTAAGCGAGGCTTGAATTCCTAAGATGCTCAGTCTATTAAAAGTCTAAGCTTTCAAATCAACATAGTCAAGGGAAAATCTTTCACATTAAAATAAAACTTTTCCTCACAAATGTTATGTTTAGTGTAGAGACAGCTATATAGGGCTATTTAATATGGTAAGAATTTATAGAATTATAAACACATAAATATGGAAAGAAACCAAGAGGTGGAACATGTCCAGCATCACTCTCAATGCAGGAATTCTTTCACATTTTCAAACAAACTTTATACAGTTTCTGCCTAATATACACAATGACAATGACCTCACTCCATTTAATAGGAATCTCAATATCCATCTTTGATTATCTACCACAACAAACATTTCCTGTGAACTCTCGCTTGCCAGATACAACTCTAGGCATCAGAGACACAAACATGTATAATATATACATTCCTTAAGCTGGACTCAATTCCATCTCTCCTTAACTTCTATTTACTAGTCTTAATTCTTACAGTACCATACAGAAGTCAGACACGACTGAAGTGACTTAACATGCATGCAACTGTAAGACATAATCCTAATATTAAGCAAACCTAAGGTAAAAAATGGGCTTTAAAAGTTAAAAACACTATGTAAATAAAAATCATGCATGAATACTAAACCACTTCAGCGATGTCTGACTCTTTGTGATCCCATGGGGTCTAGCCCTCCAGACTCCTCTGTTCATGGAATTTTCCAGGTAAGCATACTGGAGTGAGTTGCTATGCTTTCCTCCAAGGGACCTTCCTGACCCAAGGATCGATCCTGCTTCTCTTAAGTCTCCTGTATATTCAGCAGTTGTTATTATTATTAGATTCCATTATATAGTCTTATAATGTTATAAGGACTGGACTAGAATATGCTAACATGACCAGGACTAGAGATGTAAATAGAGGAATATTTTCAGCATTGGTGACAGATGGGCCCATAAAAGTGTTAAGTCTTTCACAGGAGTGAATGTTTAAAGAATGAAAGCAAAGTACATGTTTAAAATTAATTTGCTAATGTAAATAAATTGCTGCATTTACAAAGTTGAATACATATAAAAATCTTTGACTATAATTTCTTTCAGTTTTTGTGGATTTTGTTGTTCTGCATGACCCAAAATGTGTATTTTGGCATGTTATTCTTTATCTAAACATTCTGCAAGTTCTGGACTTTAAGAAAGCTTTGTAATAGAATCCTCAGTTTTAATTGCCAGGGATTCTCCTGGAGCCCTTAAAAAATTATTAGATGGAGAGAATTACTTAAAGTGAGAATTTTACTTCAGAAGGGACAAGAAACATAATATTCTAATCAGATAGTAGAGAATCTCAACAAATGCTCATATTTCTCCCATTTGCAATTTTCCCTAAGTGTTTTGGCACTTGTTAAAAGTCAGAGTTAAGAGACAGCAACAGGGCCAGTTTGGCTGATCACATAAGGTTAGATTTTGCTAACTGCTGAGATAGAGGGTGGTTCAATCAGCAGAGTTCAAAATGATATATGCTGATAATTTGTCAATATTTTTGAAACCCAAAGAGAAAATGTGTGAAACTGGATTTCAAACATAAACAAGTAAAAATCTATATTCATAACAATGAGAGTTAATTCTTAAGCATAACAATGATGTATTAAAACAAATATAATTAACTCAAGTATTGTTCTTCAGAGATCACATATCAAGAAGCCTTATTTTTTCTATGGACGTGTATGATACAATTGATAAAACAATGAAAGGACATCTTGGTTAGTAAGTTCATGATGTAAGTGGAGAGCAGTGGGAAATAATGCAAAAAACCAGATTTAATCAATTCAAAAATAATTTATGCTTGACTTTTTGTATGTCTTGGCTCTAGAAAATTAATAATGGCATGTACAGAGGTCTAGAAATTCTCAATACTTCAAACTATCTAATGCAGACAAAAAATTCTCTTTTCATCCTCTATTTGATGCTGATCATTATTACCTCCTTTATATTATCTAGGGTCAACTTAACTTTCTGGCATTCATGTAATATTATTCTAATTCTTATTCAATATTGATAAGAATTTGCAGCATTTTAATTTAATAAAGATGGAAAAAATCAAGAGATATTTCTCTTGTTGGCCTCTCAACCCCACTTATTAAGTACTTGCTCCACCATGGATCACTCTATGCTCAGGCTATGATGTACTCCCAAGCAAAAGCAAAATCCTACTCCAACCACATCCGGCCAACCTCTTATTACTTGTCACTGTACTTTTGTTTTATCTTGGGACCAATGAATAAAGTAGCAAGCTGTTACATCCAGAATCCTCTAAAGCCAGTCTGAAGAAGACCTGGTTTAAGTTAAATGCAAAGAAAATGTGTACAATTAAAATATACGTTCCTTTTCTACTTTGTTAAACAATTAACATATATCTACTGACAGGCATTGTTGTTTGTCTCTTTGCTTCTATAGTCTCTGGACTAATTCTCCCTTTTGCATACAAATCTAAAAATAATATTTAAATGAACTCCCTCAGATGCTTATGATGGCTTATTAAATGTAAGCCACATACACTATTATGGAATTCAAGAATTTCTATCAATTGACAACTCATACATCTTCACGCCATATCTTATTATAATTCTAGAACATGCTCTTTGCCCCAAAAAGTCAGATTTAGATAATTTAAGATCTACGATAGTTTCACTGAGCAGGAGGAATAATAAACACACGCTGCAACATATAGGAAAATAAAATTGGGTCACTGCATGAAAATAAAAAAAACTTAAACCATCCAAAAGAGACAAATATTATTATTAACTTATTCACTCTACAGATATGCATTAATTGTGTGCATCAGTTGCGTGCTCTGTGCCAGGTACTAATCTAGATGCTGGGGACACAAAAGAACAAGAGGCACTCTTTATTTGAAAAGAGTTTTTGTCACTGACAATAATGTTTACACAACCTTGCATGATTCAGAAATATTGCGCACACACACACACACACACACAAAATTAGCCTCAAAATCAGTATTGACTATCATATGAGGTATATACATGATTCTACAAGTTATCTGAAACAAATGTTTTAACCTAGAATGCAGTTTCCACTTGACAGCTGTTTAAAGGAGATAAAAATTATGTAAAGGAGATAAAATTATTTGTCCTTCAATTATTAATGCCCATTTTCTGTTTTCATCTATAATCTCATATAGAATCTAAAAAAGCTGAATTCATAGAACCAGAGAGTAGAAAGGTTGTTGCCAGAGACTCAGGGGAGGGGGAAATGGAAAGATGTTGGTCAAAGTGCAAAAACTTTCCATTTTAAAAGGAATAGGTTCTGGGGATCTACTGTGCAGCACAGTGAATATAATTAATAATACTGTTTTGTAGACTTATGATTTGCTAAGAAAGAAGATCTTTGTTATAACACATGCACACATACAAAATAGTAACTATATGAGGTGATGGTTATGTTAATTAGATCGACTGTGGTAATACTTTACAATGTATATCAAATCATCACATTATACATGCTAAAGATATACAATTTTTATTTGTTAAGTATACCTTAGTAAAGCTGAGGGGGTAGGAGTGGGGTGCTATGTGCATCCCAAGCAAATGAAAAAACCAGTAAAACAGAACACATTCTGATTACATCTTGTTTTCTCTGGGAGAATGAACTAGCTATGGTACAATTCCCGTTGGGAGAGACTGTTCCAAACTTCCTTTAAAAATTGGCTTTCAATATTGCATGTCAGTGATGTCTATTCAAGAAGTGAAAAATCACCCAAGACAAATTAGATCAGCCATCTGGATTTTTTCCACTTTAATCTCAGAATACACTGTGAAACACAATAAAGTCTTGACCACTGCCCATCTCTCTATTACACAATAGGTATTGTTTGCTTCACAGTTTATAGAAGTGCACCGCTTAAGAAATACTGGGA
The DNA here is from genome assembly GCA_006410875.1 of Neotragus pygmaeus. NCBI lineage: Eukaryota > Metazoa > Chordata > Mammalia > Artiodactyla > Bovidae > Neotragus > Neotragus pygmaeus. The sequence continues at coordinate 11,205 of SJYV01013228.1, read as the reverse complement.
AGAGTAAGAAAAGCATATGTAGCCACACACACAGAATACAGAGCATAGTGTCCTTGAGAATACCATTTTCCTCTCTCGAAATATTCATAACTTTGAAAATAGGTTAAGATGGGCTATACTGATACCTAACTGTTGCTTCCTAATTTTAGATAATTTCCAGTTTTCTTTCTGGATGAACAAAAATTCTACTGGTTTTAAAGTTACCCCCAAATAAAGGAGGCAATATATATTTTTCTTCTTTCTATGTGACTTTTGTTTAGTAAAGAGTATGAATGTGCCCTGTTTAAACACAGTATGTGTGTGGGCTTAGTTGGGTTTGACTCTTTGTGTCCCCATGGACTGTAGCCCACCAAGCTCCTCCATCCATGGAATTTTCCTGGGGAAGAATACTGGAGTGAGGGGGTTGCTATTTCCTTCTCTAGGGGATCACATCTGTGTCTCTTGCATATTCTGCAGTGGCAGACAGATTCTTTACCTGGAAAGCCCTGTTTAAACATAAGGACACAGCAAACAAATATTAGATGGGCTTTGTGTGAAAAGCCACATTGAAACTCCGAATATCACATGAACCCATGTTGCCATTTGCTGCAAATTTAAAACATAACTATAGTGTGATGGTTAAGATCTAAATAAAGACACAAGGCACAAATCTCAGTTCCAATTATTAACTAAGCAATCAGAGACAATTTTTTTAATTTTCTTGTCCTTCAGGTTGTCTTCTAAAATTAAGATAATAAAACTTAAGATAACAACAACCTACATCAAAGCATTGTAATAATTATTGAATTTTTACGTGCAGAGCATCAGAACAGTGTTTAGCAAATAATAAGTTCTCAATAAAACTTATCAAACAAAACTAGCTTCTTTGGTCACAAGACTATAGTGTAATAAGACTGATGGAATAGAAAGTTTAAAGTCATTTCCTGCCAAGTGTAACTAAGTAGTACTTTTCTATATCGACAAAGTTTAATAAAATTTACTCTTGAGTTCAAATAGTAATGTCTGGGTTTTGATACACTATGTAAATTTCTAGAGCAATTGTCTTTCATCATTGAAGATCACACTTTATTTCTCATTCTTCTTAAATTACTGAATAAAGTACAAAGATCATGTTTACTTTTATGTTGGGAAAAAAAACACACATTTGCTTCTAGTGACATGTCAGTTTATTATTTCATCAAGCAAAAATGTCTGAATGGATCTTGCAATGGACTGGATATTTGTGTCCCCCAAAATTTATCTGCTGAAACACTAATTCCAATGTAATAGTATTTAGAAGGGGGCCTTTAGAAGGTAATCAGGGTACATGGTGAAGCCTTCATGAATAGAATTAGTGTCTTTACTAAAAGATGTTCAGAGAGCTAGCTCACTTTCTTTCTATGATGTGAAGATATAAGTTAGCAGTCTACAACCTGAACAAGGGTCCTCACCAAAATTCAACAACACTGGCACCCTTATGTTGAATTTTGAGCCTTCAGAACTGTGAGAAGCAAATTGATGTTGTTCAAAAGTCACTCAGCCTATGGTACTTTGTTATAGCAGCCAGACCTAAACAGATCTTAACTGAATTAAAGATGTTTGAAATTGACAGACTTAGCATATGCAGAGTATTTCATATTTACTAGGGAAATAAAAGAGCTTGAAGTCTCCTCAAAGAGATTGTCATTCATCATCCAAAGCAACCACAGTAGTTTGTAAGGAGACTCCATGACTGCTGTAGGAGTAAAATGCTATACAAAGTAAAATGCTGCAAAAATAGAAACCAATGAATGGTTTCAAGTATAAAAGGCAAAAGAACAAACACTCAAAATTCAAAATGCTGCCTATTCTAGAGCTGTCATGCATATGTCACTCCTCCAGGTTGAATACTTACGAGGATTTATCTACCCTTTTCACAGTTCCTAGTGTGTTACAAAAATTAACTAACAATTGAAATAGATACTACAGTCAGCAAAAACAAGATAGGGAGCTGACTGTGGCTCAGATCATGAACTCCTTATTACCAAATTCAGACTGAAATTGAAGAAAGTAGGGAAAACCACCAGACCATTCATGTATGACCTAAATCAAATCCCTTACGATTATACAGTGGAAATGAGAAATAGATTTAAGGGACTAGATCTGATAGACAGAGTGCCTGATGAACTGTAGACAAAGGTTCATGACTTATACAGGACACAGGGATCAAGACCATCCCCATGGAAAAGAATTGCAAAAAAGCAAAATGGTTGTCTGAGGAGGCCTTACAAATAGCTGTGAAAAGAAGAGAAGCCAAAAGCAAAGGAGAAAAGGAAAGATATTCCCATTTGAATGCAGAGTTCCAAAGAATAGAAAGGGGAGATAAGAAAGCCTTCCTCAGCAATCAATGCAAAGAAATAGAAGAAAACAACAGAACAGGAAAGACTAGAGATCTCTTCAAGAAAATTNCATAATGCAATCAATTAGGTAACCATCAGCAAATGGACTGCAGCTAATGTTCTGTCCAACAGGATCTACCGCTCCACTTTATTCAGTGTTTTAAAAGAGTTTTGTGAGGACAGCATCTGGCAGAAATGCCTAATCAGGGTGTGTAGAGTATCAACCATTTTAACGCATGTCCACTCCACTGTCATTCCCACTGGCCAACACGTCTGCTCTCTTGGGAGCGCACCTGGCAGGGTTGTCCATCCACTCATCTCCTTCTGGAGGAGAATTCCCTATTTCAAGTGCTGGGCCCATCTGGCACTGTTGGCGCCTTCATGATTTTGAAAATGCTGGGAAATAGAGCATAAAAACCAGGCAAGCTCCCTTAAAATGGAAAGCCCGTGGGCTCATCCCTCAGCTGCCCTGTAATAGCTGATGATCAAAAAAAAAGTTTCCTTTACAAAATATTAACCACACTATGCCGATGACACTTGGCATGACAGGTGGAATATAGTGGAGATGCCTGCAGATTGCAAACAGGACCCTCAGCAGAACTTCTGAACTCAATCAAGAGATGTGACCGGAGCGTGAGGGCCCTAATGTTGGCTCAAGGCCTGGATCCCTGTCACAGGAGCACCAGGAGCAAATAACTCGAACGGGAACTTTTGTCGGACACACTTAATTTCCCCCAGGATAAAGGATGGCTGACAGTGGCACCACGCCAGGCTCCTGGGGCCCTCGCAGACTTTGCAGGCTGTGCAGCATTTGATGACACCACTACTCTGGGCTCTGTGGATTGCAACTGTGACTTTCTCAATATATTTTTTCCTTTCCTCCCTCTCAGCAACATGAGAAAAATGTCTGAAAGGTCGTGTTTTCAGACGTGCACCATGTCTACGCAAGGCTATGATTTTTCCAGTGGTCATGTATGGATGTGAGAGTTGGACTGTGAAGAAGGCTGAGTGCCGAAGAATTGATGCTTTTTAACTGTGGTGTTGGAGAAGACTCTTGAGAGTCCCTTGGACTGCAAGGAGATCCAACCAGTCCACCCTAAAGGATATCAGTCCTGGGTGTTCATTGGAAGGACTGATGCTGAAGCTGAAACTCCAGTACTTTGGCCA
>SJYV01013221.1:0-12741 GCA_006410875.1 Neotragus pygmaeus | reverse complement strand
ATTGCCCTTCTTTGGTATTGGAATGAAAACTGACCTTTTCCAGTCTTGTGGCCACTGCTGAGTTTTCCAGATTTGAATGGCTTGTCTTAGAAACGAACTGAGATCATTCTGTTATGCTTGAGATTGCATCTGAGTACTGCATTTCAGACTCTTTTGTTGACTATGAGGACCATGCCATTTCTTCCCATTCTTGTCCACACCAGTAGTATAATGGTTGGATCGTCTAAACTAAATTCAACCATTCCCATCCATTTTAGTTCACGGATTCTTAAGAGGTCAGTGTTCAATCTTGCGATTTCCTGCTTGACTCTGTCCAATTTAACTTGATTCATGGACCTAACATTCCAGGTTCCTGTGCAATTTTATTCTTTACTGCATCAGACTTTACTTTCACCACCAAGACATCCACTACTGGCTGTCATCTCCTCTTTGGCCTAGCTGCGTCATTCTTTCTGGAGCTATTAGTAACTGCCCTCCACGCTTCCCCAGCAGCATAGAGGATGCATTCTGATCTGGGGGGCTCATCTTCTGCTGTCATATCTTTTAGCCCTTTCATACTCTTCATGGTGTTCTTGCGGCAAGAATACTGAAGTGTGTTGCCATTTCCTCCTCCGACGGACCACGTTTTGTTAGAACCCTCGCTATAACCTGTCTCAGATGGCCCTGCATGGCACGGCTCATAGCTTTATTGAGTTTGAAAGTTCCTTCACCATGACAAGGCTGTGACTCATGAAGAGTGATAGATCATTTACCAATATTAAGAAGCACCTACTTGAAGTAGATCAGTATCAATGAGCTTTGACAGATTTCTTTACCTTTTGGCTCCCCCCTCACCTCTCAGGACCCATTATACTCAATACCCTGAAAGCACTGCCTCAGGAAACCACTGACCTGCTTTCTGTCACTGTAGGTTGATTTTTCCTGTTGTGGACACGTAAATGAAACCAAACTTCATGTGGGACTTCTTTCATTCAGGATTATATTTTCACAATTCATCCACACTGTAAAACAGAATCCACTTCTCCTTGCTAAGTAGTATTCCACAGCATATATTCTGGCTATGCCACATTTTTTTTTTCTTATTCATTCACCAGTTGACAGCCAGTTAGGTTTTTTAAAGCTTAGCACTCTTATGAATAAGGTAGCTATGAACATTTGTGCACAGGTCTGTATGTGGATACATGCTTTCATTTCTCTTGCATAAATATCTAGGAGTGAGACAGCAAGACCATTAGGTAGCAGATTTTTAAAAACCAGAGAAGTTTCTCTAAATCTTTGTTTCTTCTGCTTTACATTATTCACCAAGCTTTCTCAGCTCCCTTAAAGGTGTCTGCCTTCAAAAAACAAGAATAGGACTATCTGAATAAAGGAAAAGGGAAGCAAGGTGGAAGTTTTTCCCAGGCATGTCTCCTGTTCAGACTGTGCCTGACTGTATTGACCAGGAGAAAGTTCTAGATCATCTCATCTATTCAACACTGTTGTAAATAATCTTGCTTTCTCAAATTTTTGTTTCCAATATTGCATTGCTTGTTTACAGAAATTGGATTTTTAGCTGTTGACTTTAGTTCCTGTGGACTTCCTAGCCTCACTTAATATTTCTAGAAGATTTTTGGTAGGTTCCTTGGAGTTATCTACAATAAAAATCATGTTATTTGCAAGCAGGAGGAGTATAATCTCTCTCTCTCTCAATTTCTTTTTCTTGCCTTATTACAAAAATTAGGGGTGGTAGGAAAGGATATCCTTATCTTTTCTTGATAGTAGGGGGAAAGCATTCTTCCTTTCAGTATTAGAATGATGTTAGTTTTACATATGTTTTTGGTAGATGCCCTTTATCAAATCGAGGAAATTACTTTCTACTCATAGTTTGTTAAGAGTAGGATTTTTTTTCAAATGTTTCTGCATATTGATAGTATCGAGCAGGTTTCCTCCTTACAGTGTTACTGTGGTGAGTTGCACGATTGATTCCCACTTACTGAAGCACTGTTGGAACCTCTGGACAACTCTGCTTGTTCATGATGCACTGTTCTTTCAACATAGTACTGGACTCAGTTTGGTATTTTTGAGAGTTTTTTTATTGGGAGATATTGGTGTGTAGTCTTTTGTAATGTCCTGGTTTTTATGAGATAATGCTAGCCTTGTGAATTGAGAAGTATCTCTCCCTTTTCTATTTTGTGGAAATGTTTGTGTACATTTAGTGTCATTTCTTCCTTAAATACTTACTAGAATTTATCAGTGAAATCATCAGATCTATATTTTTTTAAACTCTGAACTTATTTTGAAAAATAATTATAGGACTATTTAGGTTATCTATTTCATTATGGGGGGGGACTTTAGCAGTTTGCCAATTTTGAGGTATTGGTCCATTTTGACTGTAGAATGTATGTACACAGAGGTGTTCATAGCCTTTCCTTGTTATCTTTTACCTTCTGCATCTGTAGTGATATCTCCTTTATTCTTGACATGGGTAATTTGTGTCTTTTTCTTTTTTTGCCGTTCTTGCTAAATTTTTTAAACTGATATTTTCAAAGAATCAATTTTTGGCTTTGTCTATTGCTTTTCTGTTTTGACTTCTGCTTCATATTATTTTCTTTCTTCCACTCAGCTGGGTTTATTTTCTCGTCTCTATTTAGTTTCTAAAGGAGGTAACTCAAGCTATTTCTCTAAGACTTTCTCTCTTTTATATTATAAGCATTCATGCTATAAATCTCCTTCTAAGCATTGCTTTAGCTGCTTCTACAAGTTTTGATATGTTGTATATGAGTTTTTGTTCACTTCATAATATTTTCCAGTATCTTTTGATACTTCTTCATTGACCCGTGGATTATTTAGAAGTATGTTGTTTACTTTGTTAGTTTTTGGAGTTTCTCGTATTATCTTTCTGCTACTGATTTCTAGTTTAATTGCATTATGTCTGAACATATACTTTGTATAAATTTGATTTTATCAAACTTAACTATCCTTAGATTTTTGACTGGTCATCTAATCAGCAACTGCCATTCCAGTGAAACAAAAGTTCTAAATATAGAAATGCTTACTAGACAGATTAAAATCAGGTCAATATGTTGCCTCAATACCACTGGTGAAGATGCTTTCCCAGCATGTTCATAATGAACATCAACTTGTTTTGCATACTTATAATCAGTTGAAAATTTTGAAATAAATATTTCAAATATTAGAAGCTTATTGTTTGGGGAGACATGTGGATAACATACTTCAGTTTATGAATAGAATTTCCCATTCCACCCTGCTCTTACTTCATTCATTTCAGCCAATAGGAAGGGAAACTTCATGATTGGATAAAATTTCTAAAACACCCATGAAACAGTCTCAGAAATAAAAGTNTTAGAAGCTTATTGTTTGGGGAGACATGTGGATAACATACTTCAGTTTATGAATAGAATTTCCCATTCCACCCTGCTCTTACTTCATTCATTTCAGCCAATAGGAAGGGAAACTTCATGATTGGATAAAATTTCTAAAACACCCATGAAACAGTCTCAGAAATAAAAGTTTGGGAAGGGTGTCCTAGGGAGAAATTTTTCTCTACATTATAGTAGTATTTTCCTTATTGCAGGCTTTTCTATTCATGGTTTATTTTTCACAAGTCATAAGGTGTCCTGGAAGATATGATGATATACAGGGTTGGGGCTTTAATATGCAAACTAGTAGCCTCCTAATATCGGAGAAGGCAATGGCACCCCACTCCAGTACTCTTGCCTGGAAAATCCCATGGATGGAGGAGCCTGGCAGGATGGAGTCCATGGGGTCTCTAAGAGTCAGACACGACTGAGCAACTTCACTTTCACTTTTCACTTTCCTGCATTGTAGGAGGATATCGCAACCCGTTCCAGTGTTCCTGCCTGGAGAACTCAAGGGACAGGGGAGCCTGGTGGGCTGCCATCTATAGGGTTACACAGAGTCGGACACGACTGAGGTGACTTAGCAGCAGCAGCCTCCTAATATGGAGTTCTCAGCATAGGAAAACAAAACAAAAAAAACACCTTTCTCTGCTGTGCCATAATTTCCCTGTTAGAGAATCTCTGTTCAAGGGCTTAAACATCCCAAGCCATTGCTCTGAAATGTTACTATGAGTGACTCTCCTGAAAGCACCCAGGGCATTCCTCTCTGGATAATGTTAAGCCATGGCTATAATCAATACGTGGTTTATTACTGCTCCCAGGCAAGCAGTGACCTGGAATATGTTCAGTTAGCTTATTCTACCCCACTCATGTAGTCGTCCTTGGATTTCTTGTTAAGTTTGAAAACACTTTGCCAATAAAATTATGTTAAAAATAATTAGTGAAGGAGATTCAACAGACCCCAAACCAACTTGGCACTGGTGAGAGGTAGAAATCAGTGGGCAACTACCTCAGCCTTCCCAGCCCTGGGGGGCAATTCTGCACTTCATTTACGTGGCTCCTCCGAGTCTCTACTGGGACTCGGCCCTGCTTGCTTTCCTTGTAATCCGCTGGCTGACACTCACTTCACTGGGTTTTTCCCTGTCATGTCTCACTTTGACGGCTCCTCAACTCTTCTCCCAAAGACACCGCTAGAAACTAAGTCCTAGTGTCTGCTTTCAGGGGAATCCAAAATAAAATAGTAACTATTCAATATGTATTTGTCGCCTAGATTTTAAAATGTAGTTTCATAGAAAACTGGACAAATAGAACATCAAATAGAGGGTGCAGTAAGACAGCCAGAGGCGTTCTTCGCCTTGAGGAGCGGGACTCAGCTCCCTGGTGGGACGACAAAGTGGGACGCCCTTGCTCCTGCTCCTCAAGTGGCCTCTGTGGTGCCGTTCTGGGGAGTGGGTTGGTTGTGTCATCATTGGGCAGTGATAAAATTCTTGATCGTCCTCTTGACCTCTGACACAAGCCCTCTGGGGAGGCTGGGGCATCTTGTTTCTGTCTTTCGAGAGTGGAAATCTAGGCTCTTCTCTCAGCTTTGCTGGCCTGGGCAGGGCAGGACACAGCGTTTCCTGTGGCGTATGGCTGGAGCAGGGTGGCTGTTACCTAAAAGTTTTCTGTCTTGCTAGCCCACCCATTTTCTTTTTCTCTTGTTTTCTGCTAGTGAAAGTAGGTTGGCGGGGAGGGATTCTTTTCTTTGTGCCCATTGGCGTTTCTGGGTTGCTGGCTTCTTCAACTCCAAGTTTGCGATATATGAGGCAGAAAGGAAACTCAGGGAATTTAGCAGCATGCTGTTCTTGGGTCCTGAGGTCCCTGGCTGGTCTGCCTCCTTGCTGGTTTATGGAGCTTTTCAGTGTATGTTTTAGACATAATTTCCAGGGGTTTTAGTTGTACTTAGTAGGAGGAATAAGATAAAGTATGTCTATTCTATTTTTGTGAAAGTGGAAGTCTCAATAATCTTTACAAGTATGAAGAATTCCTGAGACCAAAAGATGTGAGAATTTCTGATTAAATTCAAGGGTTCCTAGGTTCTAGATTTCATGGATATGTAAAACAAAATGAAATCAAAGATTTTTAAAGGTGGTCTTGATAAGATTGCTTAAAATCAAAGACAGCATAAAACAAACACATCCACTCATAATTTATCACAACCAAGGAAGAAAAAAAATGTCTCAAAAGTTGCAGTCCTTTTAGCTCAGTTCAGTCGCTCAGTCGTGTCTGGCTCTTTGTGACCCCATGGACTGCAGCACACCAGGCTTCCCTGTCCGTCACCAACGCCTGGAGCTTACTCAAACTCACATCCACTGAGTCGGTGATGCCATCCAATCATCTCATCCTCTGTCATCTCCTTCTCCTTCCACCTTCAATCTCTCCCAGCCTCAGGGTCTTTTCCAATGAGTCAGCTCTTCTCATCAGGGGGCCAAAGTATTGGAGCTTCAGCTACAGCCCCAGTCCTTCCAATGAATATTCAGGACTGATTTCCTTTAGGATGGACTGGTTGGATCTCCTTGCAGTCCAAGGGACTCTCAAGAGTCTTCTCCAACATCACAGTTCAAAAGCTTCAATTGTTTGGCACAGTCCTTTAAGATGTATACATATAGCATTATACAAATTTCACCTCCAGTGTTTTTTTTTTTTTTTCATTTTTCTCAATTCACTCTGGCCCTATAAAAAGTCAATTTTACATAAGTACCCAATGAGACCAGTGCGTGAAAACTCCTGCTCTCATTCCCACGTATGACAATGGTGANCATTATACAAATTTCACCTCCAGTGTTTTTTTTTTTTTTTCATTTTTCTCAATTCACTCTGGCCCTATAAAAAGTCAATTTTACATAAGTACCCAATGAGACCAGTGCGTGAAAACTCCTGCTCTCATTCCCACGTATGACAATGGTGATTTTAAACTCAGAATGACTGGCCCATAGTAAAGACAGTATAAACTTTTGTTAGGTGAGATTCTTTTCAAGTTTATTCTGCGGATTTGCAGAGAAAGGTATCTTTCCACACTTGACCTGTGAAATCAAGTTGCTTGTCTCACGTAGGACATCGCGCCACAGGTACCCAGGTTCCGGGATACAGGGACAACACGGTGCGCAGTAAGGCCCCTGAGGAGCGCTGTGACGGCAGGAGCTTGCTGCTGGTTTTGTGAAATGCTTAAGTTTGTCCCCATTTTTTCTTTTTAACCCAGAGGCTGTTGTGAGAGGTTTTTTTTTAATCACGAAATAAATAAAATATGGGGTCCAATCTCGACAGATTTGGGCCTGCGGCTTTTCCCTCTAGACACACGGACAGCATTACTCACTCTCTGAGGATTCGTGAGCCCGAGGTTTGAGGGGGCCACGGGCAGGGTCCTCTGTTCCTCCTCTGTTCTCCAGGGGTGAGTAGAACATTTCTCCAGAATCTGGTGCTCAGCCACCAGGCCTGCAGAAACGGGCGCCTCTCTGAAACAGGGAAGGTTCTCTATGTGAGGAGAAATCACTGACACCCCTGTAGCGTTAGTGTCCCTCAACACAGCTCTCTCTAGACAGAATGATTTCCCACACGGCCATCCGTCCAAGAGCAGTGCTCACTGAATCTCAAATCTCCAAAGGGAAGTCTCCAGTTGCTGGTGGCACATCCTTCCCAGGATGGATATAAGACAGATCTAGCTTTCTGCGGGGCCAGGAAGCATGGACTGCAGGAGACAGCAAGTGCTCTCACAGCCTAATCAATCTCACAGAGCAGATGGATACGGCAATTAGTGCAAAAACAATTTTGCCAAGAATATTAACACTTCTTTAGTTTATCAAGAAGGGGTGAAATTTCTAGTCAATAATTTTCTAAATTTATAGCACCGTTACTGGTGAGTAGCTGGGTGTAGGATCTCCGGTCCTGTGCTCCTGTGTGGCCCAGTGAGATAATTAGTAGAAGGAAAGAACTGGGTTCTTCACACACATCAAGCAAAACGTGGGATTGAGAACAAAAGAGTTTTCTATTTAATATGTGCTCCAACTCTTCCAAAATATTAAAGTGATTATTTTGTTTTGACACAAGTTGCCCAGAAAGTTGCTATAATTCTTACTTTGGCAAACCTAGGTGTAGCTTAATGATCCAGGGCAGAGGCTGAGAAATACTGTCTGTAAAGGACTAGAGAGTAAATATCATATTTAGACTTAGGCGCCTTTTGGTCTGTTTCCCAACCACTCTAATTCTACTGCTATAGCATATAAGGAGCCAGAGATAATATGTAAAAGAAAGGGCATGGCTATGGTTCAATAAAACTTTATTTACAATACAGGTAGCAGAACAGACTTGACCCGTGGACCACAGCTTGCCAATCGCCAATCTAGTGCACGGATTCTGTTGTTTGCTCCCCTCTGATATTATATATAAAAAATATTTTCTTTTTCTAAAATCAGAGCACTTATTAGAATCACCAAACTTAAAAATAGGCAATGTTTCTAGAATCACGAAAAGATGTCATTTTCCCACAATGGTTCCTGATTTTTTTTCTACTCACAACATGGGAATATGCAGAAGACGTTTTTCCCTGTGAGTAATCTCACTTATCAGCAAAGTCTTCCTCTTTCCCCCCAGTCCTCCTCCTTCTCTTCCTGTGTCCCTCCTCCCTCTCCCAGGTCTTTTCTCTCCTTCGTGTTCTTGTATTTCTTGCACAGTCCTCCTGTTCCCTTTCCATACTTCAACTTCACTTTGGCCAAACAGAATGTTGTGGCATACTCTAACAACCTAATCAAGAGTTGAGTGTTAAAGCTATCACCCTGGTGGTAGGTAGGGATAAAGCAGTGAATGTCAAGGCCAAAACGGCAGCTGCATTTTAAGAGTTGAAAGAGTTGCTGGGAGATCTACTGACTGTGGCCAGTAACATGGGCTCGCGCGTCAGTTTAATTACCAGTAATGTAATGATAGGAATGTACTTAGTATCTAGCTTATATGGCTGCTATATAGGTTGGGTTTGTCATGTAAAGGGCCTAGGACAGTGCTCACACATAAAGCTCAGGAATAAAGTAAGGATATTTCTTTGTACAATTTCAGTTCAATATTGAACTGCGCCATCAAAAACTAAACTAAAATAAAGGAAATTAAGAAGCCATCTAGGTTGGAAGGAAGAAATAAAACTGCCCCTACTTTTTGCTGTTGTTCAGTCGCCAAGTCATGTCTGACTCTTTGCCACCTCATGGACTGCAGCACACCAGGCTTCAGTGTCCTTTACTGTCTCCTGGAGTTTGCTCAGACCCATGGCCATTGAGTTGGTGATGCCATCCAGACATCTCATACTCTGCTGTACGCTTCTCCTCCCACCCTCAATATTTCATAGCATCAGTGTCTTTTCCAATGAGTTGACTCTTCACATCAAGTGGCCAAAGTACTGAAGCTTCAGCTTCAGCATCAGTCTTTCAAATGAATATTCAGGGTTGATTTCCTTTAGGATTGATTAGTTCGATGTCCTTGCAGTCCAAGGGACTCTCAAGAGTCTTCTCCAACACCACAGTTCAAAAGCATCAGTTCTTNTCAAATGAATATTCAGGGTTGATTTCCTTTAGGATTGATTAGTTCGATGTCCTTGCAGTCCAAGGGACTCTCAAGAGTCTTCTCCAACACCACAGTTCAAAAGCATCAGTTCTTTGGTGCTCAGCCTTCCTTATGGTCCAACTCTCACATCCGTATATGACTACTAGAAAAACCACAGCTTTGACTACATCAAAGTGATGTCTCTGCTTTTTAATACACTAAGTTTGTCATAAATTTTCTTCCAGAGGCTTCTGGTTCAAGATGGTGGAGGAGAAGGACATGAGCTCATCTCCTCTGAGGGCACCACAACTGCAATTAGCTGTTGAACAGCAGGTTGATTGACAGGAGGATGCTGGAACCACCAGAAAAAGATACCCCATGTCCGAAGACAAAGAAGCTGCAGCAAGAACAGCGTAAGGGGCACAATCGTGGTGAAAGCAAACCCCTCCCTCACCGGACGGGTGGCCCACAGACTGGAGGATGGTGACCCAAAGAAGTCCTCCCACTGTTGTGAGGGTCCCGAGCCCCACATCAGGCTCCCCAGCCTGGGGTCTCACAAAGGACTGGGGATCCCCAGCAGATCTGGACTTGAGGGTCAGCAGGATTTAATTTCAGGACTTCCAGAGGACTAGAGGAGACAGAGACTCCCCTTTTGAGGGCACAAACCAACGTCTGTGTGCGCCAAGACCCAGAGAAGAGGAGTGGTGACCCCACAGGAGACGGAGCCAGAACCACCCGCCAGAGCCGGAGGGCCCCGGGGCAGGTGTGGGTCAGCGGGGGCTCCCCCAGGCCTGGGCTGCTGGAAGGTCCCCCTTGGTGTACAGTCTCTTGGAGGTCACCGTAATCCCTACCAGAGAGCCCGCTGACCCCAGGGCTGGGTCGCCGCAGGCCAAACAACTACCAGGACAGGTGTGCGCTTCCACCCATCAGCAGAAAATTGGACTAAAGCCTGACTGGGCCAGGCCCTGCCCACAAGGGCAAGACCCAGTTTTCCCACCAGTCCCTCCCATCAAGAAGCTCACACAAGCCTCTCAGCCTCACCCATCAGAGGGCACACAGTTCAGTTCAGTCGCTCAGTCGTATCCGACTCTTTGCAACCCCATGAATTGCAGCACGCCAGGCCNCCAGTTTTCCCACCAGTCCCTCCCATCAAGAAGCTCACACAAGCCTCTCAGCCTCACCCATCAGAGGGCACACAGTTCAGTTCAGTCGCTCAGTCGTATCCGACTCTTTGCAACCCCATGAATTGCAGCACGCCAGGCCTCCCTGTTCATCACCATCGACAGAAGCAGCACAAAGAAGCAGGCTCCCAGTGGCTAAAACAAAAACCATGTCACAGAAAGTTAATCATGATGAAAAAGCATAAAGTTATGCCCCAGACAAGGGGACAAGATAAAACCGCAGAAAAAGAACGAAATGAAGTGGAGATAGGCAAGCTTCCAGAAAAAGAATTCAGAATAATGATAGTGAAGATGATCCAGGATCTCCAAAAAAGAGTGGAGGCAAAGATTGAGAAGATGCAAGAAACGTTCACCAAAGGCCTAGAAGAACTAAAGATGAAACAAACGAGATGAATGACGCACTGGAAGGAACCCAGAGCAGAAGAGCTGAGGCTGAAGGACGGCTGGATGACCTGGAGGACAGGACGCTGGAAATCACTGCTGCCGAGCAGAATATAGAAAAAAGAACGAAAATAGATGAAGACAGCCTAAGAGACTTCTGGGACAACATTAAACACACCAACATTCTCACTATCGGGGTCCCAGAAGAGAGATAAAGGACCTGAGAAGATATCTGAAGAGGTAATAGCTGAAAACGTCCAAACATGGGAAAGGAAAGAGTCAGCTAAGTCCAGGAAGCAACAGAGAGTCCCAGGAAGGATAAACCCAGAGAGGAACACACCGAGACTCACAGCAATCAGACTGACCAGAATTAAAGACAGAGATAAGATATTGAAAGCAGCAAGGGTAAAATGACAAATAACATACCAAGAACTCCCATCAGGCTATCAGCTGATTTCCCAACTGAAATTCTACAAGCCAGAAGGGAATGGCCTGATACATTTAAAGTGATGAAAGGGAAGAATACTCTATCCAGCAAGACGCTCCTTCAGATCTGATGGAGAAATCAAAAGCTTTCCAGACAAGCAAAAGGGAAGAGAATGCAGCACCACTGAAGCAGCTTTAGAACAAATGCTAAAGGAACTTCTTCAGGCAGGAAGCAGGAGGGGGAAAGACCGACAGAAAGTAAGGGAAGTGGGGACAGGATCGTGCGTGTTGATGATTACCTTAAGTGCAAACGATTTAAATTCACCAACCAAGTGAGACTGACTGGGCGGGTGAAAACATGTGCATGTGTGCACTGCCGCTTACCATATCACTCTGCTTGACCCCCCAAATTGTATGATTATTTTATACTGGGAAGTTAATCCCTTCCCACTATGGCCGGCAACTGTAACTATCCTTTATTCTGTATCTGACTACTGAGTGTCAAAACCAATAAACATGTCTTACACTGTGGTTCTGTAACTATTGCCCACTTGATACCATTGTATCATGATTGGTCAACAGAAAAATAATAGAACTCTACATCACTAGGTTTCCCTAGTAGCTCAGCTGGTAAAGAATTTGCCTGCAATGCAGGATGCCTGGGTTCAATCCCTAGGAAGATCTCCTGGAGAAGGAAATGGCAACCCACTCCAGTATTCTTGCCCGGAGAATTCCATGGACAGAGGAACTGCTGGGCTAACACCCAAGGGACTGCAAAGCATCGGACATGACTGTATGACTGTATGACTAACTCTCACTTTCACTTTTCGGCATCACCAAAAGTAGGATCCAACAGAAAACCAGCAGTCACCTTTTAAAATCCAGATGCATATCAGAATTATCTTGAAACTTTTTGAAAAATACAAATGCTCAGGTATTGCNGGCATCACCAAAAGTAGGATCCAACAGAAAACCAGCAGTCACCTTTTAAAATCCAGATGCATATCAGAATTATCTTGAAACTTTTTGAAAAATACAAATGCTCAGGTATTGCTTTTTTACTCCAAAGCTCCAGATATGTTTCTAATGAGCAGTCCTGTTTAAAAACAACTGGACTATATGATGATGTTTTATCTTCGGATGGCCTTGCACTGTTCACTAGTTCCTTTGACCTTTTCCCATTTCATTGAACTTAAGTTCTCCAATTACTCTACCTCTGTTTCATCTTCTTCGCCTTTTTTTTTTTTTTGATGTTCTTTCTCAAGCCTTTATCAAGTGTAGTAGAAAAGCTCTTGTATACATATATATAAATATGCATGAGCTTCCCAGGTGGTACTAGTGGTAAAGAACCCACCCGCCACTGTGACTTGATGCCTGGGATATGCATAATATATATATATTAGAAAACTTCTGAATTTCTGCCGAACTAAAAAGATTATGACATTTTAAGTCCACTTGTTGACTTAGTATGAATCGCATGCTGGATTTCTAAACGAAAAATAGACCCGCAGCCACAGCCACAAAGACCCGCCCCACAGCACAGGGAGCTGCAGTCAGCATCTGGTAATAACCTACGATGGGAGATAATGTCAAAATAATGTATGTGTACTTGTATAACTGACTCACTTTGTTATGACCTGAAACATTGTGTTCAGTTCAGTTCAGTCGCTCAGTCGTGTCCGACTCTTTGCGACCACATGAATCGCAGCACGCCAGGCTCCCTGTCAATCACCAACTCCCAGAGTTCACTCAGACTCACATCCATCTGAGTCTGTGATGCCATCCAGCCATCTCATCCTCTGTCGTCCCCTTCTCCTCCTGCCCCCAACCCCTCC
>SJYV01013218.1:0-16971 GCA_006410875.1 Neotragus pygmaeus | reverse complement strand
CCCAATTTGTATCCATGACACAGAGTTCTAAAAACCCTCAAAATTTCCTAAATGGTGAGAGAGACAACGGTGTCATTTTTCGCTTAAGTTGGTGACTTTTGGAAAGTATCTAGGTCCCCTAAGGATGGGAGCTGGTTGCCAGTGGAGCTCGCAATATGATTAGAGAGTTGGAAATTTCAGTCGAGGCTGGAGATTAAATTCAGTTGTCAATGGCCAATGTTTTAGTCAATCATGCATATGTAATAACATCTCCATAAAACCCCAAAAGGATGGGATTTGAAGAGGTTTGGGCTGGTGAACATGTGGAGATGCACTGAGAACAGGGAAGCTCTGAGCCCTTCCTCACACCTTATACGACACTTCTGCTCCATCTGGCTCATCCTGAGTTACATCTTTTTATATCAAACTGGTGATCTAGTAAGTAAACTGAGTTCTGTGAGCCACGCAAGCAAGTTGATGGAGCTAAAAGAGAGGGTTGTGGGAACCTCTGATCTCTAGCTGTTTGGTCAGAAGCACAGATAACAATCTGGACTTGCCACTGGTATCTGAAGTAGGGGGTAGTCCGCCGTGGGATCCAATGCTATCTCTGAGTAGGTGGTGTCAGGGTAAAGTTTAATTTTAGTGTAGGCTGAGTACCATTCCTTTGTATGTATATACTACATCTTCTTCATCCATTCATCTGTCAATTGACACTTAGGTTGCTTTCAGGTCTTGGTTATTGTGAATAATGCTTCTATGAACATTGGGATGCAGGCTCCACTTTTTTTCTTTTTTGCTGTTTTTGTTGTTTTGACTGCAGCTCACAGCAGGCAGGATCTTATTTCCCCAATCTGGGATGGAGCCTGCACCCACTGCAGTGGAATCTCAGAGTCTTAACCGCTGGACCACTAGGGAAGTGTCAAAGTTTTTTGTTTTTGTCTTTCCAGCTAGTGTCAGAGAACTGCCTGGTGGCACAGGAAAAAAAAAAAAAAAAAGCCCACACATTGGAATTGGGTGGAGAATCACACGTGGTCATCAGAAGAGTCACTCACCAAAGTAGTTGTCCCTTTAGTTACATGACTGCGAGCTAAGCTTTCATGTTTGGCAATTAGAGCACATAGAAAGGCAATATTCATCACCATTGTTTCATCAGGAAGCAACAGAGAAAAAATACTAATACCGCAGAATCTATTCTTCTGCTCAACCTGGAAGGATGTGCAGAAAGCAAAGGACAAGGGGAAAAGTATGAAGTACGCAATGCCAAAATAAACGAGGCTGTTCCTCGCCAGCGAGCTGCCACGGCTGTCACAGGCATCCATCCTTTCCATGTGGCAGCAGCAAGAGCCTCTGCTTGTGCCAGAAACATCCTAGCTGTGACATGCACATGCAGATTTCAGCACTCCTGTCAGAGCAAAGCAGAAATATAAAAATTAACCCCAACGGGGATTTGTCACCATCAGGGAGCATGAATATTTCAATTTCTGGATACATCAGTTACCAGGAAGACACATGGTGTCTTAGAACAAATCAGTTACTCCTGAATAACTCTCTCAGTCAAAAGTGAAAGAGGTGAAAAGAGGTGCCAGTTTTTGAAAAAAAAATTAGAAACCTATAAAAAACACTCCTTCGTTAGGTTTATAAAATACTCCAATAATGCTGGAAACATTGAAAGCAATGCTGCCCCCTATCCCCCCTCCCACACACTCAGTTTTATTCCCCAGATCAAACCATGGTAAGTTTCCTGTCTTCATGTCTAGAAAAATATGTGTATTATTGTAAGTAAACAATCCTTTCATTTACACAAATATTTGTGCTTCACGGTTTTTTTTTTTTNTCAATTCTTTGGCCCTCAGCTTTCTTTATAGTCCAACTCTCACATCCACAAATGACTACTGGAAAAACCACAGGTTTGATTACACAGACCTTAGTCGGCAAAGTAATGCCTCTGCTTTTTAATATGCTCTTTAGGTCTCAAAATCTTAATCATTTCCATTTCCCCAAAGAAACCCATCTCCTCATTTATACCTGTTTCTTCTGGCACTTACCTCCATATTTCTAAATTACATGCTTATCCTGCTATTTCTTGATTCTTCAGGTTTATGTAAAGTTTATTGACTTCTAGTCACAGGAGGTAAGGGTTTATCTCTCTTAGCTCTGATACCTGAATACCTGTAATCCCTGTTCTCTGTCCTTTCAGTGGAATTGGTCAACATTCAAGGATTTTTGTTGTCTAGTCACTAAGTCACGTCTGACTGTTTGTGACCCCATGGACTGCAGCACTCTAGACTTCCCTGTCCTTCACTATCTCCTGGAGTTTGCTCAGATTCATGTCCGTTGAGTTGGTGATGCTATCTAACCACTTCATTCTCTGCGGTCATTTTCTTCTTTTGCCTTCAATCTTTTCCAGCATCAGGGTCATTTCCAATGAGTTGGTTTAGACTGTTATGATTGTGCAGCTCAGTCACAAGTCTATTCTTGTGGGTTTTCTTTTCTTTTCTTTTTTTCCTGGAGTTAATAATTACTAACTCATCTATGTGTGTACACTAACTTAGCTAGACATTTTGGAAGAAACGAGCTCCTCTTGACATGTCTCAGCCGGGTTGAGTACTTCATCAGCCTCTCTGCCTGCTTGGAGCCACTCCTCCTGGGCCCTCCCCTCACCGCTTCCACGTGGAAGGACGGTTCTCTAGATAGCTGTCCAGGGCCTCCCCTCCTCCACCTCCCTGGCACCCTGCACCTGCTCTCTACCTAGGGCCGCCTGTCACCTGCATTCCATGACTTCCTCTTTCGATGTTTCCGTTCTCACTTGTGGGGGATGTGTTATTCAGGAGCTTTCAGAGAATGAGTATGAAGAAAAAAAAAAAAAACTCGAAACCTTGAAGAAAGTCTTCATTGCATCATCAGCATGATTTGTAATTTGGTTGGGTCTACAATTCTCATTTAAAATTCATTTTTTTCTTCACAATATTCAGAGATGCCTTGTCTTCTAGCTTCTAGCACTGCTTTTGAGAAGACTGATGCCATTTTTATGCATGATAATTTGTTTTACTTCTTTTCTCTCCCCCCGGACCTTTGGCGTCTTGTCTTTATTCCAGATAATATAAACTATCACTAATGTGGACCCATTCAACTGGAAGCCAATGTTCTTGCATTGTTTCTTGTTTCTTTCTCTTCTCTACATTTTCTGTTCTCTTTTTTCTGGAAGTGTCATTGTTTGGGTATTGGACCTCTTGAGGTGGTCATTAACTTTCCTTTTTATTTTCTTTATCTTTGTTATTTTGTTTCACTTTCAGGAAAAATCTTTTATCTTCTAAATATTCTATTGTATTACCATTTCTCATTCTCTAATTTTTAAATATTTTTAATGAATAGGTACTTCTGTGTGTCCTGAATTTTCCTTTTCAAGGCATCCTCGTACTAGAATGAAGTTGATCCATCTTCCCTCATCCACTGGAGATACGGATTTAGTGTTGCTCCTGGTGTCATTCCCACCCCCACTCCCCATTTATTACTGTCTGTGGTTCATTTAGTTTGCTTTGGTTCATTCCTTTTTGTTGGTTTTGATTTCCCTCTTTCACATTAGAAGTTGTCAGGGTTTATAGTAGCTATGGAAGACTGCTCATTTTTGTGAGTCCATGATGGAAAATTAATTGGATACTCTGTGTGCTGGGGCTGGAAGGGGTTCAATGTACAGTGGCACGGAGGCACATTGCATTTTTAATCTGGTGCCTCAGCTGTCAGTGTTTGTGGGTCTTTCCTCTTGGGCCAATGAGTTTTCCTAGAGAAGATGCCTCTCTTCTGCTTGGGGAGTATAAGCCTGGCTTCCAGAAGTCTTAGAGTGTGGAAGGGGAGCTGAGGTCACACTGATTAATATATTAATATAAGCCACCCCAGTAAAACATTGTCCCATATTTTCCCATTGTCTAGTCAAGAAGCCATCTAGAGCAACAGTTTCAGAAGGCGAATTCCACATCTGCTGCTGGATACAAGTGGTGCTGTTGCCTGATGCTTGGGAGGGAGGAGAAGGAGGATGGACCTCTGTCTCCTTTTCACAAAGGCTTTAAAGCCAGCTTCCTTTTCCTCAACCCCACCTGCACACTCGCCCTCCTCAGGGACACCCGAGGCTGTGATTCTGGAGGCCGTCCATCTAGGGGTCTAAGGAATGGATCACTTTCCCTACAGGCAGACTTCTGTGTTCACCTGACTCCAGTGAGTTAATTCTATCACCTCCCGTCTGTCTCTTTTTTTGCCTTTGGCAACTGCGCTGACATTCTGATGTTTTGTCCCTGACATTCTCTTTGT
The DNA here is from genome assembly GCA_006410875.1 of Neotragus pygmaeus. Lineage (NCBI taxonomy): Eukaryota > Metazoa > Chordata > Mammalia > Artiodactyla > Bovidae > Neotragus > Neotragus pygmaeus. Next base: position 12,690 of record SJYV01013218.1, on the reverse strand, counting down.
GCTTGTGGTTTTGTGTCTATTCACTTCCTTTCCTGTTATTTTAACAGGGCTCTCTGAGCCCATGGGTTCAAACCACCACATTTAATCAAAGTGCCTGTTACAGGTTCTTTCTGGCCCCATCCGTATCTGACAGGCTGCTGTTGTTTACCAAGGAATGTCTGTTCCCTGTTAAGTTCCTTGGAGGCCACGTTCGCATCTTTCACTTCATCTCCTTTGCAATGTGTTATTAACATGTGTTAAACTGAATTGAACTCTAATTACCCTTCACAAGCTCTTCTGCATGGAGACAAATACCCTGTCCTAAGTGTATGTTATAGCACCAAGGTCAAAGCGACTATGACCTTGGGCTCTCATCCTGGCTTTTTGCAATCCCGGTGACACCAAGTCCCAGAATCTTGGTTTTCATGTCTGCAAAATGGGTATAATACATATATTGTGAATTATTTTTTATAATTTAAAAAGATAATGTATGTAAGATGGCTCAGCATTTATGGGGAACATAGCAAATGTTGGTTCTCCTCCTATTAGCTTCAGTCTACGAGAGGTGAGTGCCCTGAAAGGTCAGGCATCTCACGAGAACTGACAGTGGAGATGATGGAAGGAGGGGTGCTGAGGCACGTGTTCCCGACACTTCCTACAGACCCTCACATGACAATAGGCTCCCAGGAGTCAGCTTGCTCTAAATAAAAGCCGAACTGAACACTTTTCCTTCAGAGTAATTTCCTTGGAGTTATTTAATAGCTGCTGGAGAGAGGGGAAAAGTTCAATCTTGAAGACAATCCCAGTTTATAGCTTCTCGGTGCTGATGACGGCTGCCCACTCAGGACTGCCCGCTTTCCTCTCCATCTTCCCTGTTAAAGACCCATTCTCACCTGTCTCCACACTGATGGTGCTGGGTCTCACCCCAGAAATGGCCCCGGGGCCCATTTGCAAGCTCATAAACTTATATTTTCTTCATTAAGAGGAAGGAGGAAGACACTGTTCAAGCCAAGTGAGCCAGAGAGAAGTGCAGAGCTGTGCTGGGGCCAGAGGAGGGAGGGCTTCCTGCAAGAGGAAGCCCACAGAGTCACGTCCACAACAACAACAGTAATAATAACAAAGACAGTGACCTCGAGATGTTAGAATGTCCTCCCCCGGTACCCTCTTCTGTTCTCATTTCATCCCATAAAGATGGCAGGAAGGGGAGCCCCTCAAATCGGAAAAGGAGAGTAGGGGGTAGGGGAGGAACAGAGGGCTGATCTGGGATTCCCCAAGTCCGGGTTTGAGTCCTGGCTGCTGCACAGGAATGTGAACTTGGGTCTCAGAAAGATGAGACGATCTGACACAGGGCCTGCGGTGATGGACAAGCAGAAGCAGGGCTGGAAGCCACGCTTCCGAAGCCCAGAGCCTCTGCCATTCCCAGTCTGCCTTGCTGGCGGCTACCTGGTGGGCAGTGTGGTCTGAGGGCTGGGCCATCTGAAAGCATACACATCATCTTATTATCTCCACTACAATCAGCCCTCATGGCCAGCCCTGTGGGAAGCACGGAGAGGGGTTCTAACAGGGACAGGTTGTCTAGGGCTCACTGTTGAAATGCTTAGGGAGACATTCACAACGGAACCACCGCAAGGGAGAGGAGGAAGGGCGTGACCCAGGACCACAGATTTGCAGAGCCGGGGCCATGCGGTCTTCACCCCATTTCCTTGGCTTGAGCTGCGGGTGGACTACATTTCCCATCCTCCGTTGCAGGAGATGCAGCGCCGGAGACAGAGGCCAGGCACAGCACAGCTATCTGTCGTGATGACTGAGCCCCCCAGTGAAGGGGAAGCCCAGAGCCCTAGATGGCAGTTACGTGATAGAAGGAAGGTGTATTTGTTTCTGCAGCATTGTCTAGCCTTTCCTGACTAACACACAAGGACAAGATGAGGAAGTGAAGAAATTGCCCCGCCAGCGAGTCCCCTATACAGTTATGACTGACGAGTTCTTTCACCACTCCCTTCAGNTGATAGAAGGAAGGTGTATTTGTTTCTGCAGCATTGTCTAGCCTTTCCTGACTAACACACAAGGACAAGATGAGGAAGTGAAGAAATTGCCCCGCCAGCGAGTCCCCTATACAGTTATGACTGACGAGTTCTTTCACCACTCCCTTCAGCCTCTGACCTGATTTGTTTTCAGGTCATCGTGTAAACGTCTCGTCCTCCGATATTTTCTCCCTGAGGCTGCCTGTCCCCGCCGTACACACAGGCACTCAGCGTCCTACGTGACGCAAGCTATTCGTGTCTGTATTGTTCGGATACCCGGCTCCACGACGCTGACGCAGCGGCAGCGGTGTCAGAACACTGCTTCTCCTGCGCCTTTGCTCCTGGCGCCCAGCTCAGAGCTGGGCACTAACTGAACTTCACAACTTCCTCAGCCTAGGGGAACCAGGGTGCACACAGAACCCACCGAGACTACTGTTCGAAATAAACATTTAAGATGCACATTTGCATGCTTCTTAGGCTGTTAACGAACTGCATATATTTATTCACACTTGAGGAAGCTTCATTCCTTTTCAAAAGTCAGTTGTATTGAGGGATAGGTTACACACAACAAAATACACCCATCTTAAATATGCTTTGGATGAATTTGGACAGACTTATACACCTGTGTGGCCACCACCGCTTAATGATAAAGAGCGTTGCCATCAGCCCTGAAGGCTCCCCTGTGCTCTGTTCCAGCCGACGCCCCTAGCCCCAGCCCCAGGCAACCACCGCTCTGCTCCCGGTCACTGTGGGTTAGATTTGTTTTCCAGAGACTCACATAAATGGAATTCTAAAGTGCCCACTCTTTTGTGTCTAGATTCTTAAGCTCAGCACGTTTTTGAGATCATCCATGTATTTCTATATTTCAGTCCTTTATCCATTTTTATTATATTTTCGTAGTATGAATATACTGTAATTTGCTTATCTGTTCATCTTTCTTCCATTTTAATGGCAGCTTTGTTGGGATATAATTCACGTACCATAAAATTGACTCTTTCGAAATGTACAGTTCAGTGGCTTCTAGTATATTTATGGAATTGTACAGCCAGCACCACTAATTTTAGAAAGCGTTCACCACTCCTGAAGTGATGAAACTTTGCAGCCACCCCTCCCCCATTCTTCCATCCCCCAACCCCTGAAAAGCACTAATCTTCCTGTTTATGGGTTGACCTATTCTGGAGATATTAAATAAATGCAATCATACAATATGCAGCCTTTCACTCCTGGTTTATTCCACTCAGCATAGTGTTTTCCAGGCCCATCCGTGTTGTAACCTGTGTCATTATTTCATTTCTCTTTATGGCCAAGTAATATTCCTTTCTATGGATAGACCACATTGGCTTATCCATTCCCCAGTTGCTGGACTTTTGGGTGTTTCCATCTTCTGACTTTTATGAATAATGCTGTTATGAACATCTGTGTATGAGATTTTGCATGAACACGTTTTTTTCGGTTCTCTTGAGTGTATACCCAGAATTAGAACTGTTGAGTCAAACTGATGATAACTCTATGTTTAACTTTCTGAGGAGCTGCGAAACTGTTTTCCAAACCGACTGCATCATTTTCCACCCATCCCAGCAACGTATGAGGTTCTAATTTCTCCACACTCAACATTTGTTATTGTCCATTTTGTGGATCATAACCATCATAGTGGGTGTGGAGTGATATTTCACTGCGAATTTAATTTGTGCTTCCCTGATGTTTAATGACATGGAGCATCTTTTCATGTGCTTATTAGACACTTGTGTATCATTTTTCGGAGAAATAGCAGTTCAAATTCTTTGTCCAGTGTTAAAGTTGGGTTGTTTGTCTTTTTATTACTGAATTATAAGAGTTCTTTATATATTGTGATGCTGCTGCTGCTGCTAAGTTGTTTCAGTCGTGTCTGACTCTGTGTGACCCCATAGACGGCCTCTTACCAGGCTCCTCTGTCCCTGGGATTCTCCAGGCAAGAATGCTGGAGTGGGTTGCCATTTCCTTCTCCAATGCATGAAAGTGAAAAGTGAAAATGAAGTCGCTCAGTCGTGTCCCGACTCTTAGCGACCCCATGGACTGCAGCCTACCAGGCTCCTCCGTCCATGGGATTTTCCAGGCAAGAGTACTGGAGTGGGGTGCCATTGCCTTCTCCAATTCTGATGCTAGATCCCATCAAATATATGATTTGAAAACATTTTCTCACATTCTGTAAGTTTTTCACTTTCTTGACAGTGTCCTTTGAAGCATAGAGGTTAAAAAAATTTTTAATTTATTTTTAATTGGAGGATAATTGCTTTATGGAGGGCCATATTGCATTGGTCTCTGCCATACATCAGCATGAATCAGCCATAGGCATATATGTGTCCCCCTGCTCTGGACCCTCCCTCCCAGCTCCCAACTTCCACCCCATCCCACCTCTCTAGAACACCTGATTTGAGCTCTCTGTGTCATACAGCAAATTCCCACTGGCTGTTTATTTCACAAACAGTAATGTATATGCTTCCATGCCACTCTATCAATTTGTTCCACCCTCTCCTTCCCACACTGTGTCCAGCCATTAAAAAATAACAACAACTCACATTTGAATCAGTCCTAATGAGGTGGATGAACATACTACCTGTTATATGGAGTGAAGTAAGTCGGAAAGAAAAAAGCAAATATTGTATATTAATGCACATATGTGGAGTCCAGAAAGATGGCACTGATGAATCTATTTACAAGGCAACAGCGGAGATGCAGACATAGTGAATGTTTTCTATTTTGACGAGTCCCCATTTGACTATTAATGTCCTTGCTGTGTGCTTATCCATTCACATCTTCATGGACATTTGGGTGGTTCCAGTCTGGACTATTAGGAGTAAGTGAAAGTCGCTCAGTCGTGTCTGACTCTTTGTGATCCCATGGATTGTACAGTCCATGGAATTCTCCAGACCAGAATACTGGAGTGGGTAGCCATTCCCTTCTTCAGCAGATCTCCCCAACCCAGGGATCAAACCTACGTCTCCTACATTGCAGGTGGATTCTTTACCAGCTGAGCCACCAGAGAAGCCCAAGAATACTGGAGTGGGCAGCCTATCCCTTCTCCAGCAGACCTTCTCGACCCAGAAATCAAACTGGGTTCTCCTGCATTGCGGGGAGATTCTTTCCCAACTGAGCCACCAGGGAAGCCCATTATGAGATTTACCCATCATGAGTGAAGCCATGAATGCAAAGGTGTGAGTAGATGAAGATGATAGGTGTATTCATTTTTTTTGGTAAATATCTGAACTTTCTGGATTGTTTGATAAATATAATCTTAACTTTATTTTTGGCTGCTGGAGACAAGCATCTTTTCCAAAGATACCACCACAAATTTGGGCAACATTTCAAAACATATTTGTAAACATAATGCTTTCCTTTTAAACTGGCAGCACTTTGAAAAACAATATGATAAGACAACACAACTTGTATCAACATTAGCTCAAAATCCTTATATTTTTAACCATGTAACATGTTCCCACATGATAAAATGAATGACAGCTTAAATCAACGTCAACAGATGAACACCACGAAATGAAAGTTTGGGCTGTTTGGTGAATCATAGTACATTAGGGTTAAATATATCTGCTCTCTCTCTTTTTAATATTCCTGGCACCCAAGATGAAAAAAATAATCTTTAAATATACATTTCATGGGGGTAATAGCTTCAGTGTATGTTTAACTTTTAAGAAGTTGCCCAGCAGTTTTCCGAGTGGTTGTAGCACTGTTTCCTCCCGTCAGTGATTTGTGAGGGTCTGACTCTCTCAGCATCACACCAACATTTCACATTGTCAGTCTCTTCAAATCTAACCATCCCGATAGGCATGAAGTCCCCACTATGGTTCAATATACACTTTCCTGATGTCCAGTAACACTGAGCATCTCTTCACGTTTCCACTGGCCATGTGTCTTTCTTGCCTTGCAATGTATTATCCAAATCTTTTGCCCATTTGTACCGGCTCTCTTCTTCTCAAACTAAAAAAAGCTTTATATATCCTGATTTATAAGGCTTTGTCAGATACTGTGTACTGTGAATATTTTCTTTTATTCTATATCTTGCTTTTTATTTTCCTAACAATGTCTTTCAAAGAGCAGAAGGTTTTAGTTTTGATGAAGTCCAATTTATCAATATTCTCTTTCATAGTTTGTGCTTATCTAAAGCCTACTTAAGAAATCTTTGCTTATCCCTAGGCAGTAAATATTTTCTACCATGATTTTTATCTAGAATCTTTGAAGCTTTAGGTTTTACATTTAGGTTTATGATCCAATTCAAGTAACTTTTTAATGGCCTGAAGTTTCATTTTTTTTCCATATGTATATGCCATTGTTTCTATAATATTTGTTGAAAAGGCTAGTCTTCCCTCCATTGAATTAACATGGCATCTTTGTAAAAAATCAATTTTTCATAACAATCAACAGTAGTTTATTCACTACTAGTATGTAGAAGGGAAATAGATGGGGAAACAGTAGAAACAGTGTCAGACTTTATTTTTTTGGGCTCCAAAATCACTGCAGATGGTGACTGTAGCCATGAAGTTAGAAGACGCTTACTCCTTGGAAGAAAAGTTATGACCAAACTAGATAGTATATTCAAAAGCAGAGACATTACCTTGCCGACTAAGGTCCGTCTAGTCAAGGCTATGGTTTTTCCTGTGGTCATGTATGGATGTGAGAGTTGGACTGTGAAGAAGGCTGAGCGCTGAAGAATTGATGCTTTTGAACTGTGGTGTTGGAGAAGACTCTTGAGAGTCCCTTGGACTGCAAGGAGATCCAAACAGTCCGTTCTGAAGGAGATCAGCCCTGGGATTTCTTTGGAAGGAATGATGCTGAAGCTGAAACTCCAGTACTTTGTCCACCTCATGCGAAGAGTTGACTCATTGGAAAAGACTCTGATGCTGGGAGGGATTGTGGGCAGGAGGAGAAGGGGACGACCGAGGATGAGCTGGCTGGATGGCATCACAGACTCGATGGATGTGAGTCTGAGTGAACTCCGAGAGATGGTAATGAACAGGGAGGCCTGGTGTGCTGCGATTCATGGGGTTGCAAAGAGTCAGACATGACTGAGAGACTGAACTGAACTGATGTAGAAATACAATTGACATTTGTGTAGTGGCCTTGTATTCTATGATTTTGCCAAAGAAACTGACTAGGATTCTTTTAGATTTTCTCTGTTCACAATCATGCCATTTTCAAATAAAGATATTTTTATTTCTTCCTTCTCAATCTTTATGCTTGTTTCTTATTTCTGATTCTTGCCTTCTTACTACACTGGCAAGGATTTTCACAGGGTGGGCATCCTTTTCCAGTTTTAGGAGATGATGTTAGCTGTAGGTTGCTCACATATTCTTCATCAGGTTGAGGAATTTTATTCCTGTGTAGTTTAGTCTATTGAGACTTTTTATCATTCATTGCTGTTAACTTTCATCAAATGCTTTGCTGTCGTTGTTCAGTCACTCAGTCAAGTCCAGTTCTTTGCGACCCTATGAACTGCAGCATGCCAGACTTCCCTGTCCTTCACTATCTTCCTGAGTTTGATCAAATTCACGTCCATCGAATTGGTGATGCCATCCAACCATCTCATCCTCTGTCGTTCCCTTTTCCTCTTGCCCGCGATCTTTCCTAGCATCAGTCTTTTCCAATGAGTCGACTCCTCATATCTGGATGCCAAAGTTTTGGTGCTTCAGCACCAGCCTTTCCAATACATATTCAGGATTGATTCCTTTCAGACTGACTGGTTTGATCTCCTTGCTGTCCGAGGGACTCTCAAGAGTCTTCTCCAGCACCACAATTTGAAAGCATCAGTTCTTCGGTGCTCAGCTTTCTTCACACAGCAGGTGGAATCTTAGTTCTCCTACCAGGGACCAAACCCTCGCTCCCTGAAGTGGAAATGCAGAGTCTTAACTGTTGGACCGCTAGGGGAGTCCCAGGACCTACTTCTATCCCAAGGTGCTGGATGTTACATACAAAAGCGTGTGGCTCGAGACGAAGCTTACTGTATCATTTGGGATCACTGGGAAATCGCCTGAGGTATAAGCCACAGGGCACTGAAAGTGAGGCAGCTGCAGAGCATGCATGACCCAAGCAGAAGGCGCCCTCCTGCTGTCGTGTGCTCAGAACCCCTTCCTGGTCCCCAGGACCTGTGGGCCGCGCCTCAGCACGGCGCTGCAGNGAGACGAAGCTTACTGTATCATTTGGGATCACTGGGAAATCGCCTGAGGTATAAGCCACAGGGCACTGAAAGTGAGGCAGCTGCAGAGCATGCATGACCCAAGCAGAAGGCGCCCTCCTGCTGTCGTGTGCTCAGAACCCCTTCCTGGTCCCCAGGACCTGTGGGCCGCGCCTCAGCACGGCGCTGCAGGCGACCGCTCTTGGGCGCGTCCTGCATCTTCTCCACCCACTCCAGTTCGAGAGCCTCTTGTTTGAGAAAGGATAGTATTTTCCTGATCCAACCCTACTGCCCCATGAGACCTATTTCAGAAATTTCTATCAACTCCTGATCCCTTCTCTTTAGTTAAAACCATCCCATTTGAAACTTTAATAGTTTCAAAAAATGTTTAGTCTTCCCTCATTGAGACCAGATTCACAAACACTGACTAAGCGCCTACTGTGTGCGCTGAAGCACGGCAGGCACACTCATGTTTGGTGGATCATTGAATTTTCGCAAAGGCTCTGAGAAGTAGCTTTTACTCTAGGCATTTAGCCAATAAAGATAAAAGAGTCCAAGGCCAAGTGACTTGTCTTATTTAAATAGCTTTGATACTTATCCTTTCCTGCTTGATTTATGGTTACCAGAACACAGTCAATGGGGAGACGAGGCTGAGTCTGTGTGACCTTGGGAAAATTCCTTCAATTCTTTCAACGTCAGTTTCTTCTGTTACAAAACACATACTGATGTGTCGCAGTGAGAGTGAGAAGATGTGTTGAGTCTGAGTGCCGGCGACCTTCCTGACGCGCAGTAGATGCTCCAGTTCCCTTCGTTCCTGGCTGTTCCCCTTATACTCTTAGCTCCTCCACGGCACAGCTATGCTGATGCCTCAGTGATTGTTCTCCTTGCAAACTCCACTGCTGGCTTAAAACAGAAAGAGAGCACATAAAAACCTGGCGGCATGAGCTGCCCACATGCTTCCTTCTTAGACAATGAGGCATTGGTCTGGTCACTCGGGGCCGCTGCATTTCACGCTTCCTCCCTGGACTCTGGGGGTTAAGAGAGCTGCAGCTGCCCTTGAGAATGACCTTGCCTCGAGAGCTCTGTCTCTTGACTTCAAGTTTCCCTGGAGGCGGCTGTGATCTACCGTCTCCGTGAGGAGGAACTTGCTTCTTGGAGCCCTGGGGACCATCCGCCCTGTGACATGTTCACCGGAAGGGGTGCTGCATCAGGCACAGTGCTTTTCCTGTGGCCCAGCTCTCGAGGCAAGGTCGTATCTCAATCCAGTAGTGGACGGAAGGTGACGTCTGTGCTCCCTGCCCTCCTAGGAAGCTGTAAGGAAGGACCAAGTTGACATGCAAAGATGCTGGTGCTGAGGGAGCTGGGGTGACTTATTATTGGTGACACTTGAGCCTCTGTCTATCTAAACTGTGGCCTCCTTGAAGGAAGAGGTCTTACCATCTTGGGGAAATCACTTAACCAACTGTGATAATAATTGCTAACATTTATCCAGTCCTCCTTATGTGCCAGGTACTGTATGATGTGCTTTGCATACATAATTGCATTTTAATCCTCACAACAATGACTAAGAGATTTTAATAAATTCCAGGAGACAGAACTCTCAGGAGTGTGAGCAGACCTATAAAAGAGGAGGGGGCCGGAGCCCGGATCCTGGCAGCAGGCATGCTGAGAGTCCTCCCCCAGGACAGAGGAGGGGCCTGGGGCCCAGAGGCAGCAGGTGTGGGTGGGCCGGGGTGAGGAGCCAGGCTGAAAATAGAGGTCGTAGTGAGTCATAAGTGGGGCAAGCCCACTCAGCAGACCCTCGCCCTCCCCACCCGTGGGAGCAGAAGCACAGGCAGAGGGACGACCCGATGGCTCATCACTGAGGCCGTGGGTGAGCCCCACAGGGACAGCGAACCCCAGAATGAAAGAGGGGGTCCAGGCTTCCACACTCCACAGAGAATCTGCCAGCTGCCACAGTCCTCCCACTCCCCTCAAAGCCCCAAGTCAGAGTTATCATCTAGGGGTTGGGGGGGTGAGTAGAAAAGCAAGTCCTGTTAACCAATAGCAGAGGGGTCCACCCCAGCACCTCACTTGTCCCTTCACCGTGTGACTAGGCAGACAGCATCGCCAGGCAGGGAGGAGAGCCAGAGAAAGATGAAGATAAACGCACTGAAAAAACGAAGATCAGAGGAAACAGAGCAAATCAAGTGAAAAGTACACTAGAAATACTCCAATTAACGTAAGCAGAAACATTTGAGAGGATATTGTAACTGCAAAATAAAAAATCAGCATGCTTTGAAAGGGGAACGGTCAGAAAATCCAAACAAGCAGAGTCCAAAATACGATTGCATCCCTAGAAAAACAGCAGAGGATGAGAAAGCAGAGTGAGTAAAGCACCAAGAAGAGAGATTGGAATTATGAGCAAATGGATAAAGGACAGAGAAGAAAGCCTCCAGGAGGCCGATAGCCGGAAACAAAACCGGAGGAAGTGGAGGGGAGGGGAGAACAAATCAATAATGCAAGGGAATCGCTGAGCTCCAAGGAAAACAGAACCTCAGCACTGCAAGGGCCTCCCACAGCCCCAAGCAGGATGAATCAAAAGAGAGCCACAGTGAGGCAGGTTACGATCAACTTGCATATAACCGTTGATAGAAAAATCCCCAACATTTTCAGAGAGGGAAACACGCCATCTGCAAAGAAATGAAACAACCTGCCTGTTCTCTGTTCAGCTGCCCCTTTCAGAAACATAGCCCAGCCCCTAAGATTCTGATGAAGTGCTGGTCACAGCCAAACTAGTGGACACGTGGGAAGAGACATTTTCCTACATGCAAACAAACTTTCATTTGACTCCTCAAGAGAAGTGACTTGAGGATGTACTCCGGGTAAATGAGAAAGTAAATTACAAAAAAAAAAAAAATGAGGACCTGGAATCTAACAAAGAAGGAAAAGAGCCAAGGACAAAGGCCAAAAATCTGAGGATGGCAATTTGGAAAGACAAATCTTGGGTCCTTGCTCACGTGTTTGAATTGCAGAGTGAACTCTGGACAGCTCTGTCTGCTAATCAGTGAGATGAGACCCTTATGTTTCAGCCTCTGTGAGAGGCCTCACTTGTACCTGTCACTAACATACCTACTCTGGAGCCATTTTTTTTTTTTAATAAATGGTACAAACTGTCTTGCCAGAGTAGAATGATATGAATATGTGCTTTTTAAAAAGAAAAGTTACAGGACAGAAAGTTCTGTTTAAATATCATCTGGTGTATTGGTCAGGGTAGGTCAGCTGCTGTAACAAAGACACCCAGATCTCACTAAGGTCTATCTCTCCCTGATGTGAATCACCCACGGTGTCTGCTGAGTGGACCAGGCGCCACACGGTGGACCTGGGCTCCTTCCATTTCAGGGCTCCTCCCTCCTCTGGGCTGCCTTGTCCATGCCATTCAACCAGAGGGCGGAAGATGGCTGGTGACAGGCAATGGGCTCCTGGGGAGGGTTTGAAGGGCTGGGTCTGCAGGAGGCACGTGTCAGCCACTCATATTCCTCTGGCCATGCGAGGGGGCGGCAACATATCCTCTAGCTGTGTCCCCAGGAGGACGAGGTGGGCTCTGCCAGGGTCCGTGGCACAGACAGGCAAGTGCGCATCCACGGGAAGCTGGTTTCAGTCCTTGCCTCTGGGGATCCAGGTGAGCATCTGGGGGCCCTTTCTCTACTCTTGAGTCCTGGCAGCATTGTTTGCTTTTAATGAGTACATGTCTTAAATCAAAATGAAAATATTCTTACTTGAGAAGGACATAGCCTTTGCTGGGCTCCTCTGTAGCCCTAAACCAGTGGCTTCCAGTAGCTCCCCAACTAGTCCACAATACAGCCCCCGCCCCTGGGTCATCATCACCTCACTTTATAGACACACACCCCAAGTGACATGGTGAATCCTGACCTGGCTCCAAACCCACCCCTCCTCCTACTGGCTCCTGGAGTCTGGTGTAGACCAGAGAGTCACAGTTCAACCAATAGCTCGTGGTTGGTCTAAGAAGACAAAGAATGTGTGTCTTCTCAGGTTTGTAATTACATATGGTAAAAGTGTTCTCAGAAAGCTTCTAATGAACCGGAAGGATGATTCTTCTGTCTGAAAACCCCAGTTGTCACATGACACAAAGGCAGGACAGCTGCCTGGATGCCCAAGAGAGACACCCAAGAGGACGCCAGCCCTGGATCTCAGACTTCTGGCCTTCGGAGCTGGTGAGGAAGTGGTTTCCATTGCTTAAGCTGCCCAGTCCATAAGCCTCTGTTATAGTAAATGAATGCATATATCCTGGAGAATCACTGATCTCAGAAGTCTCCAGGATTGGCGGAACTAAAAACCCCAGGAAGCTGGAGAAAGAAGTGGGCAGGAAAGTGCATTTGAATGAATGTGTGTTCTGATTTGGATTGTATCTTAAAAAATGAAGTTTAAAACACGTGTAGGAGGCTTCATGAATTGGAACGCCTGCCTCTCGGCTTTTCCAAAGGGGAGGGGAAAAATAAAATCAAAGTTAGAAAGGAACATGTTTGCACA